>CAMZMU010000043.1:29549611-29632296 GCA_947311845.1 Poa pratensis
CCCCGCGTCCTCCGCTGTCGTGGGGTTACTCTTCGACTACCCCACGGTGAGGATACCTGGGGCACGCCAAGCCTATCAACCTTATGACGAGGGCCCAAGGAAGGCCCAAGGAGGACGACGTGCGGCCCAAGATAGTCGACGGATAGGTCATGCGACTCCTACCATGCTTGTAAACGCCATCGGCACCGTTCACCTGAGACCCAGCCTACTATAAAGGCTGGGAGGGTCCCTCGTCTAGGGTAAGCTCATAGCCGCCACCACAAACCCTAGCGAGATTGCCATCTCGCCATTGTAGCCACAACTCGCCATCAATACCAGACAAGCAGGAAGTAGGGTGTTATCCTCCGGGAGCCTGAACCTGGGTAAACGCCTTGCTTGTCAGCCGTCGTGATCACCAGCGCTCATCTCTCTCCCCCAATCAACCCGGGGTACACAACCCAGGGATTTGCCGAGTCCACCCTCGTCAATTGGCGCCGTCTGTGGGAAAGAACGAGCGCTGGAACCATGGTCGCACCGGCTCCATCACTTTGAAGACCGACGTCTGCATCACCAAGGAGCCAATCTGCTTCGGCTCCTTCGAGTACACCTTCCACCCGCCGGCCCACCGCTCGGTGTACGCCGATCTGCATGTAGGTATGTGCCTCACCTTCGGTACCATGCACTACTTCGTAGACAGCTGTGGAGTACTCAGATCCACGGCGATCGCACCGCGCGCGGTAGCACCCGCATCTGCCGCGCTGCCCCAACCACGCCCCCACCTGCTGCGGAGATCGCATCTGCTGCGACTGCGGACAGCATCTTCGACTGCTGAGAAGATCGCATCCGCCTCGACTACACACCGCCTCCGCTGCGGCAGGATCGCGCCCAACACCACGCCACCCGCGTCTCCGGCTGTCAAGGAGATCGCATCGGCTACGACTACATCGACCACTCGACCACCGCGCGGATCGAGTCTACTTCGACTACCTCGATCGCGTCGCTGGCAAGGCCAAGATCTACGTCAACTTCGACTACGTCGACCACACCTTCGCGCGCGACGAAGTCGCGCCGTTCTCACCCGCCACTCGCGTCTCCATCGACTTACAAGATCGTCAACAAGCCAATCGCGCCCGCGTCGACGACAGCGACATCACTCCTCACGTCCGCGGCGGAGATCGCGAAACTCCAGGGAAGGAGCCTCGGCAGCGACTGTGGTATCCACCACGTTGCATCCATTTTCGGCTCCGAGCACGGCTCGGACGAAGGAAGCAGCAGTGGCAGCGCCCGCCCACTCCCCAGACATACCCCGCGCAAGTCTTCATGATCGGCCCGACGCAGGGCAACGGCGACGAACCCATACCCACTGGAGGTGGTCATGCCGGACCAGGTGACGCGACTCACCATCACCCGAGACATAGCAATCAGAGCCCTGAAGCACGTCGAGGACGGCACGTACCCCCCACCAGACGCACCCCGGGAGGACCTTATGGCGGTCCAATACCTGCTACGGAAGGAAGGCGAACGACTCCGCGCAGAGAAGGCCGAGCTACTCCGACGCAAGGAGGAGGCTGACGCGTCGAGCGCCAGGAGGGCCGCTTACTCATTCACTGCCTCAACAGAGGTCTCACAAGGAGCAAGGCGCCACAGAGCACGCGTGCCCCTGATGACGGAGGCCGACCGCGCTAGAGTCACCCGCAACCTCGAGTCATCATACATACGAAGACGCAGACGGGATACCCGTCCCCAAAACGCCCGGAGCCGCGCTCATGGCAGTCGAAACATACCTGCGGCTGACACAGCCGCCCGAGGGCGACTCGCGCGCTCTCCTCCACAAGCAGCAGATCATGTCTATCAAGGCAGTCGAAGAAGCTCTGATGAACAAGGCGCCGACAGAAAAGGCGCGAGAAGATCGGGATCGCCGCGACCGCGAGCCCACAGCACTCGCAGGCCCGGCGGCAAGACAACTGCGACAACCGCAGCCAGGCGAAGACCTCCGCAACGTCATCACACAGAGGACGGTGGACCGCAGCCGCACCCAGCGACGGTCAGCACGCCCAATCTGACGACCGCAATGACGGCGACTTCGAGCCATGCGGCGCCGCATGCTTCAGCTTCAACATCCGCGACACAAGAATGCCCAAGGGCTTCAAGCTCACGGCAGAAGCAGTCAAGTACGACGGGAAGCAGGACCCGAGACTCTGGCTAGAAGACTACCTCATAGCCTGCAGTTGCCAGGGCGGTACTTCGACTACGGCCATGCAGTACATCCAGCTGATGCTCACGGGCTCTGCACGCGGGTGGCTAAACACTCAACCCAAGAACGCCTTCAGGACGTGGGACGAGTTCGCGGAGGCCTTCGTTAAGAGCTTCCTGGGGACGTACTCGAGACCGACGACTTCGTCGAGCTACAAGCATGCAAGCAAGGACGAGACGAGCCGCTCCGGTCGTACATCCAGCGTTGGACCCTGCTCCGCAACACCATGGAGACCGCCTCGGAGACCGAGTGATGGATGCCTTCATGCACGGCGTCTCCCGCCGCGACCTCCGCGAGGAGTTTGGTAGGCTCCGGCCGAAGAACATGATCGAGGTCATGAAGATAGCCAACCAGTGGGCAGACGGAGAGGACTCGGTCCGCGATAGTTCACGCTACTCCCCGAAGGACGAAGCCGGACCAAGCAACTGGCGAGAAGGACGCCACAAGAAGAAGCCGCGTTACAACGGCAACGACTCAATCGAGTTAGTAGCGGCGGGATTCCAAACCCCCCGTGAGATGAAGCGCGCGACAGCAGTCGCCAACAGCCAGCAGTACAGTCGAAGCGGCGGTGACCAGAGTCGCCAATACAGCCAGGGCAATACAACCGAAGCGGCGGCAGCAGCTACCGCAGCGACGGGGCCATAAACGCGAGTGGCAGAAACGCACTTGAGCCCAGCGGAAGAGCTGGAACAACCCTGCAGGCACCACATGTTCAGGAACCCGGAAACGGGCAAGTGGGGATCCAACCACCTGTTGAAGGACTGTCGAAAGGCACGCAAGATATAAGCCATGCAGAAGATAGTCACTCCAGCACCCGCAGCGCAGCCAGTCCGCGCAGCTGGCCATCCAGGCAGCACCCGCACCCGCAGTCGCTAATCCAGCACAGGCGGCGGGAGCCTTTCCACAGCAGCAGCAGCAGCCGCAGCAAGATGCCCACCAGCGGCATGACGCATATCCAGCGCACGCGGACAACTCAACATGATACAGAAGGGGCGCCCCTCAAACAGGACCCAGAAGATCATCACTCGCAAGTCTTCCAGGCCATCACCTGTCCACCTGCAGTACCCGACTACCTGAGAGGGTCAGAGACACCAATCACGTTCTCCAGAGCAGATCATCCGCCTGCAGTACCACGACCCGGGCACGCCGCTCTGGTAGTCGAAGCTCTGATCGGAGATTACACCCTGAAAAAGGTGTTCATGGACGGAGGCAGCGGCATCAACATCATCTTTGCCGACACCCTAGAAGGATAAACAGGCCAACGACAAACTTGACGGCATCAGAGACCACCTTCCATGGCATAGTACCAGGGCAAGCAGTCACGCCCATGGGAACGATCACACTCGACGTCATCTTCGGCACACCCGAAAACTTCAAGAGGGAGTCGATCGACTTCGAGGTAGTCGACTGGAAGTCGCAGTACCACGCGATACTCGGGCGCCCAACCTTTGCCAGATTCATGGCGTACCTCACTACGCCTACCTCATGCTCAAGATGCCTGGACCCAAGGGCGTCATCACGGTGCACGGCGACTTCGACCGCTCCAACAGCTGCGACCGCGAGTTCAGCAAGATCTCCGAGTTCTTCGGAATGGAAGAGCACTTCGAGGCGATGGCAGTCGACAACGACAAAACCATCTTCCCGCCACGCAAGAAGCCAGCCAAGGACGCCGCCTTCAACACGACTGACGACACAACAACTCATCAGGTCCACCCGACGACGCAAACAAGACAGTCAAAGTGTCGTCGAGTCTGCCTATCGCATAGGAAAGCGCGCTCGTCGAGTTTCTACGTGAGAACTGGGAGATCTTCGCCTGGCAACCTTCTGACATGCCAGGCATACCCAGGAACCTCGCCGAGCACTCTTTACGCGTCCACAAGGACGCCAGACCCGTCAAGCAGACCATGCGACGCTTTTCAGGACCCAAACGAGATGCAAGGAATCGATCGACTGCTCCACGCCAAATTCATCCGAGAGATCAAGGACTCGACTGGGTAGCGAACCCGTCCTGGTGGAGAAGAAGAAGACGAAGAAACTCCGCATGTGCGTCGACTTCACCGCCCTCAACAAATGCTGCCCCAAGGACCACTTCCCGCTCCCGCGGATAGACCAGATCATCGACTCGACTGCAGGCTGCGCACGCCTATCCTTCCTGGACGCCTACTCAGGGTACCAGCAGATCAGGATGAACGTCGACGATGAAGAGAAGACTGCATTCATCACACCTCATGGCGTCTTCTGCTACCAGACGATGCCCTTCGGGTTGAAGAACGCTGGAGCCACGTACCAGCGCACAATGCAAGCCTGCCTAAAGGGGCTAATCGGAGAGATCGTCCAAGTCTACGTCGACGACATAGTCGTCACCACTCGAACGGAGGACACTCTCATCGCCGACCTCCGCAAGGTCTTCGCCGCCCTCAACGAGTATCAGATCAAGCTGAACCCGGACAAGTGTGTCTTCGGCGTGCCAGCCGGAGAACTGCTCGGGTACCTCGTCTCTGCAAGAGGAATCGAAGCCAACCCCGAGAAGGTGCAAAACATACTCGCAATGCCAGCACCGACCAAGCTTCATGAGGTGCAACGCCTAGCCGGCCGAGTCGCAGCTCTCAGCCGGTTCATTAGTAAGTTGGGAGAAGGCCCTGCCTTTCTACAACTGATGAAAAACAGACAAGTTCGAGTGGACAGAAGAAGCGCAACGCGTTCGACCAACTCAAGAAACCCTGACGACTTCCCCAGTACTGGTGGCGCCACTGGAGAACGAGCCGCTATACCTCTACGTGTCAGCCACAAACAGGGTGGTCAGCACGTACTCGTAGTCGAACGAGAAGAGAAGGACACAGTCACCCTGTTCAGCACCCGTCTACTACCTCAGTGAGGTGCTAACCTTGTCCAAGCAGCGGTACCCGCACTACCAGAAGCTAGCATACGGAGTCTTCATGACATCAAGGAAGGTCGTCCACTACTTCTCCGAGCACTCCATCACGGTGTAAGCTCCTCCGGGCTCTCCGACATCCTCACCAACCAAGCCGCGACAGGACGAGTCGCCAAGTGGGTTGTTGAGCTAGGGCCTGGGGGCTGAAGTACACGCACCCGAAGTCAATCAAGGCCCAGGTGCTTCCAGAGTTCACCACCGAGTGGATAGAGGCCCAGCTACCAGACGTACCCGACTGTCCAACGCATGGACAATGTACTTCGACGGCTCCAAGAAGTTCAGATCAGCAGGGGCGGGAGTCGTCCTCATCTCACCCAAAGGCGACAAGCTGAGTACGTGCTGCAGATGAACTTCCCAACACCCTCCAACAACGAGGCAGAGTACGAGGCCCTAATCCACGGCATGCGGATGGCCAAGAACTGCGGCGCCACTCACCTCATGATCTACGGAGACTCCTACCTCGTCGTGCAACAAACCATGAAGCAGTGTGACGCCATCGCCGACAACATGATCGCCTACAGGGACATGTACAACCAGCTGGAAGGCACCTTCGACGGCTGCGAGCTGCGACACATCGGCCGCGAGAGCAACGAGGAAGCCGACGTCCTCGCCAACCTGGGCTCAAACAAAGCGCAGGTGCCACCCGGGTGTTCCTCGAATGCATCACGCAGCGCTCCGTCAAGCTCCGGTGTCGTGGTGGGAACACGCAGATGCCTAGGGGTAGGCTTAGTCTGGGGCCGAACGTACGCTTGAGGATTCGGGGAGGGATTGCGCGATGGAGTCGCACACGAAGAACACTGCAAACACAAAGATCTACCCTGCTTCGGGGCCCTCGTGAGGAGGTAAACCCTACTGCGGCATCTATCCTACTTTGGTGTATTTCCCTCTGTATATGCAGTGTGTACAAATGCTCCTCGAGCTGGATACCTCTAAGTATGCCTCTAATCACTGCTAATTAAGCTGCTAATCTCCGGAGAGGAGAGCTCCCGCGGGGGGAAATGAGCTCCCGTGAGTGTAAGGCCTCTCTCATCCCATCCCCCTGGTGCCTTTATATAGAGGAGACCCAGGGGACAAGAAGGGGACAAGGAGACAAAGGTTACTATGCATGGGTCCCACTTGTACTCTAGTCACATCAATGGCACTGTAGCCACGTCTCTTGTGTCATTGCTTTTGTCCACTTGTGCTTGTCTCCTGGAGATGGCAGAGGAATCCTGTACTGGACGAGGTAGTGGCCGAAGTAGAGGTTGCAGCCGAGGTAAGCTGGATGCCGGAGTATCGATCGCCAGCCTCGATGCCGTTGCCGAAGTGTTGATCGAGGCTGTGGAGTGTGGCCTGCCGAGGTACAGGGGCACCTCGGTGTAGATGAAGCGAGGCCGGGGTGGAGATGTCGGGCCAATCCGAGTCTTGGCCTGGCGAGATTGACTAGACCTCGGCCCAGCCGAAGTGAAGCAATCTCAGCCCACCGAGTTAAGAAGTACATGGCCCGCCGAGGTATCACATGGCCCAACCGGAACAGGCGGAAGATTAGGCCCAGCCGGAGTGTGCAGGCCTCGGCCCGCCCGAGGCTGCAGTGGAGCTCGGCCTGCTGGGGTAAGTCGGCCCATCCGGGGTCTGCTGGCTTCGGCCCAGTCCGGGGAGAGAGGGACTTCGGCCTGCTCCGAGGCTTTGCTTATTTCGGACCATCCGAGGTGATAGAGCCCGGTCCAAACTCGAGGCAAGGAGATGATTCGGTCCACTCCAAGCGACTGGGAACCTCGGTCCAGCCGAGTGTTGTGGCACCTCGGTCCAGGACGCCATCTCTTCCTTTTTCTTTATCTTACTGTTGTTTTTTTGCTATTTCCTCTACCAACTCCACAAAACCAACAACTTCGGGGTACCCGGGGTTACATCCCCGACATTAGTCCCGAGGCTGTGGGGGACTCGCAGAGTCGCGCACAGACTTAGAAGAATAAATTACCACCATCGAAACCTCCATGTACACGAGCTCTTGCGCGTATGGGCGCCATTGTAATTCGGTCGTCTTAGCCATGCCCTCCAGGCCAAATGCGACATCCGGTTGACCGAGCTCACCCGAATCAACAACGAAAAGACAGTTTGCACTGGAAATGTGCTGCCTGCATGGTCACCATTATATGTCGGTTTTTAGCCCTCCTGGCCTTTACCGAACTCGGATGCCGCCAGCGTCGGTTAGCCCTCCTGGCTTTTACCGAATTGGGATGCCGCCAGCGTCGTTAGCCGTCCTGGCTTTTACCGAATTGGGATGCCGCCAGCGTCGGTTAGCCCTCCTGGCTTTTACCGAACTTGGATGCCGCCAGCGTCGGTTAGCCTCCTGGCTTTTACCGAACTCGGATGCCGCCAGCGTCGGTTAGCCCTCCTGGCTTTTACCGAACTTGGATGCCACCAGCGTCGGTTAGCCCTCCTGGCTTTTACCGAATTGAGATGCCGCCAGCGTCGGTTAGCCCTCCTGACTTTTACCGAACTCGGATGCCGCCAGCGTTGGTTAGCCCTCCTGGCTTTACCGAACTTGGATGCCGCCAGCGTAAGTTGGCCGACATAAACCTGCATGTACATATCTCAAATGTCTCGGTACCTCGGCCTCTCTAGGCATACCACATATCTCGATACCTCGGCCACTCTGGGCATAACTCATATGTCTCGGTACCTCGGCCACTCTGGGCATAACTCATATGTCTCGGTACCTCGGCCACTTTGGGCATAACTCATATGTCTCGGTACCTCGGCCACTCTGGATATAACTCATATGTCTCGGTACCTCGGCCACTCTGGGCATAACTCATATGTCGGCTCTTAGCCACTTCGGGCGTATACCGACATAGATGTCTCCAGCCACTGCTGGTTTGACATAAGCATATCTCGAATGCCGGTTTTAGCCACTCCGGGCGTATACCGACATAGATGTCTCCAGCCACTGCTGGTTTGACATATAATCTGCAAAAACATATCTCAAAGGTTGCCTCTGATTAACCAACATAGACACTGATCTGATACACAGGTAATGCCATGATACATTGGCAACAGAATAAACGATGATCTGGGATATGGAATGATGCCAGGATATTGTGACAAACCAAAATAAACAGTGATTAGGGATATGAAATGATGCCGTGATACTATGGCAAACCGAAACAAACGGCGATCTAGAGAATACTGATAATGCCAGGGTACCTTGGGTAATTTGAGATAACCAACATAACCATGATACCTCAGATTTCCATTATACCTCAGATTTCCATTATACCTCGGATTTCCACTATAGCTCGGATTTCCACCATACCTCGGAATTCCATTACACCTCGGAATTCCGTTATAACCCGGATTTCCATTATGACCCGGATTTCCAATATACCTCGGATTACCAATATGACCCGGATTTCCAATATACCTCGGATTACCAATATGACCCGAATTTCCAATATACCTCGGATTTCCATTATACCTCGGATTTTCCAGGATACCTCAGTAACGAACATTCTCAACACAACCGATGTCACCTTTCAACGTTAGTCCAACATACATATCATGAAGAATATTTGACGGGAACAACGATTATACTAACCGAGGCAAACCAGCTATAGCACTTTGACAGAAAACGAATCTAACAACAAATACTATGCACAAAGAACTAGACTCGGTTTCAACCGAGTCCCCAAGTCACTTTTCTTATCTAGGAGAAGGTGTAAAACAGACTGGCTATCCAGTCCCCGGGTCAAGACATCTTGTCCCGGGTAGAACAACTAACCAAAGCAAGGTAGAAACGAGAGGCCAGTCCCCGAGTACTGTTTGAGACTATCTAGATGCATGGGCAGACATATAAATGATACTTACACGGTCAGGTTGTAGGAGAAGTCTTAACTCGGATTTCCAAGTCTTAACTCGGATTCTCCCAAGATACCTCGGACTTCATAACACCTCAGACTTCAGAACAGCTCGGATTACAGAACATCTCGGATTCCACAACACCTCGGATTCCACAACAGCTCGGATTCCTGAACAGCTCGGATTCGCACTGTAGCTAACTCGAAAATGAGTCAACATACGGGACGATGCCGAAGTTGAGCCCCCGCGTTGATGACGAAGGTCCCATCCGAATTAATCCAGCAAGCGCCACTATCAGCCCCACGGTGGGCGCCAACTGTCGTGGTGGGAACACGCAGATGCCTAGGGGTAGGCTTAGTCTGGGGCCGAACGTACGCTTGAGGATTCGGGGAGGGATTGCGCGATGGAGTCGCACACGAAGAACACTGCAAACACAAAGATCTACCCTGCTTCGGGGCCCTCGTGAGGAGGTAAAACCCCTACTGCAGCATCTATCCTACTTTGGTGTATTTTCCTCTGTATATGCAGTGTGTACAAATGCTCCTCGAGCTGGATACCTCTAAGTATGCCTCTAATCACTGCTAATTAAGCTGCTAATCTCCAGAGAGGAGAGCTCCCGCGGGGGGAAATGAGCTCCCGTGAGTGTAAGGCCTCTCTCATCCCAACCCCCTGGTGCCTTTATATAGAGGAGACCCAGGGGACAAGAAGGGGACAAGGAGACAAAGGTTACTATGCATGGGTCCCACTTGTACTCTAGTCACATCAATGGCACTGTAGCCACGTCTCTTGTGTCATTGCTTTTGTCCACTTGTGCTTGTCTCCTGGAGATGGCAGAGGAATCCTGTACTGGACGAGGTAGTGGCCGAAGTAGAGGTTGCAGCCGAGGTAAGCTGGATGCCGGAGTATCGATCGCCAGCCTCGATGCCGTTGCCGAAGTGTTGATCGAGGCTGTGGAGTGTGGCCTGCCGAGGTACAGGGGCACCTCGGTGTAGATGAAGCGAGGCCGGGGTGGAGATGTCGGGCCAATCCGAGTCTTGGCCTGGCGAGATTGACTAGACCTCGGCCCAGCCGAAGTGAAGCAATCTCAGCCCACCGAGTTAAGAAGTACATGGCCCGCCGAGGTATCACATGGCCCAACCGGAACAGGCGGAAGATTAGGCCCAGCCGGAGTGTGCAGGCCTCGGCCCGCCCGAGGCTGCAGTGGAGCTCGGCCTGCTGGGGTAAGTCGGCCCATCCGGGGTCTGCTGGCTTCGGCCCAGTCCGGGGAGAGAGGGACTTCGGCCTGCTCCGAGGCTTTGCTTATTTCGGACCATCCGAGGTGATAGAGCCCGGTCCAAACTCGAGGCAAGGAGATGATTCGGTCCACTCCAAGCGACTGGGAACCTAGGTCCAGCCGAGTGTGCTGGCACCTCGGTCCAGGACGCCATCTCTTCCTTTTTCTTTATCTTACTGTTGTTTCTTTGCTATTTCCTCTACCAACTTCACAAAACCAACAACTTCGGGGTACCCGGGTTACATCCCCGACATCCGGCCCGCGCCGGGATCCTCCACATCAACAACGAGCACCGCCGACCCGCCCAACATGGAGAAGGAGCCTATGGAGGTACTGCTGATCGAGCCCACATGGACGAGACCATACCTGGCTTACATACTGCGGCAGAGGGTGCCAACAAACCCAGTCGAAGCCAAGCGCGTCATCCGCCGCTCAAAGGGCTTCACCGTCATCAACGGGGAGCTCTACAAGCGAAGCATCTCGGGAGTCCTCCAAAGATGCATCGACCCCAGTCGACGGTCAGGCCATCTTGCTCGAGATCCACGCTGGCATCTGCGGACATCACGCCAGCAGTCGAGCCTTGGTGGCCAAAGCCTTACGAGCCGGGTTCTACTGGCCCATCGCAATGCAAGACGCAGAAGAACTCGTGAGGAAATGTCTCGGCTGCCAAGAGTTCGCCAACGAGCCGCACGCACCGACATCAGCACTGAAGACCATACCACTCGCCTGGCCCTTCGCTCAATGGGGGCTCGACTTGGTGGGTCCACTCAAGAAGTCCTCTCCGGGAGGACACACTCATCTCTTGGTGGCAGTCGACAAGTTCACGAAGTGGATCGAAGCCGTGCCTATCACAAGTTCGACTGCCTCCTCGGCAGTTAACTTCATCAAGTCGATCATCTTCAGGTTTGGAGTGCCGCACAGCATCATCACCGACAACGGCACGAACTTCACAGCCGAAGAGTTCAAGGACTTCTGCTCTGAGCAAGGCATCAAGCTCAACTACGCATCTGTCTCGCACCCGCAGTCCAACGGACAAGTCGAAAAGGCCAATGGCCTAGTCTGCAAGGGCATCAAGAAGCGCCTGCGAGTACCATTGAGGCGCGCTCCAGGCGCCTGGTCGAAGAGCTGCCACCTGTGCTGTGGAGTCTGCGCACTACGCCAAACAGATCCACTCAGTACACGCCATTCTTCATGGTCTACGGCGCAGAAGCAATCATGCCATGCGACATCAAGTTCGATGCACCCCGAGTGGTGGCTTACGACGAGTCCGACGCAGAAGAGGCACTCGAGGATGACATGGATACCCTGGACGAAGCACGCGACATCGCCCTTACCCGCACAGCCGTGTACCAACAAGACCTACGCAACTACCACGGGCGGCGACTGCGGCCCAGATCGTTCGTCCCTGGCGACCTCGTCCTCTGCCTCAAACAGAAGAAGGTGCACAAACTCGCTTCCCCGTGGGAGGGTCCGTACATCGTGACAGAGGCAATCGGCGGCGGAGCTTACCGCTTGAAGGACTCGAAGAAAGGGACAGCCTGCCACAACCCGTGGAACGTTGCGCAACTGCGCCGCTTCTACGCCTAGTCGACTCCCCATTGTAACAAAGCATACATGTCAAGAGGCGGCAGGTTTCAGACGCACTCTTTCCCTTACCAGGGTACCTGAGGGGACTGGAGGGGTTTTAATGAGGCGGCCTGCTCGCAAAAATCAATGAAGTGATTTGTGGAACAAGCTCTCCCCTTTACTTTTTTAGTCAAAAAAGCAACATAAACCTAGGCCGTCACCCGACGCACTCGGGGGCTGCGCCATACAAGTCAAACTCGAAAAATCCTAGGCCGCCACCCGAAGCACTCGGGGGCTGCGCCGCACAGGTCTAAGTCAAACCTAGGCTGTCACCCGACGCACTCGGGGGCTGCGCCGCATAGGTCTAAGTCAAACCTAGGCTATCACCCGACGCACTCGGGGGCTGCGCCATACAGGTCTAACTCGAAAAATCCTTGGCCGCCACCCGAAGCACTCGGGGGCTGCGCCATACAGGTCCAACTCGAAAACCTAGGCCGTCACCCGACGCACTCGGGGGCTGCGCCATACAGGTCTAACTTAAAAACCTAGGTCGCCACCCGAAGCACTCGGGGGCTGCGCCATACAGGTCCAACTCGAAAACCTAGGCCGTCACCCGACGCACTCGGGGGCTGCGCCATACAGGTCCAACTCGAAAACCTAGGCCCTCACCCGACGCACTCGGGGCTGCGCCATACAGGTCCAACTCGAAAACCTAGGTCGCCACCCGAAGCACTCGGGGGCTGCGCCGCACAGGTCTGACTCGAAACACCTTGGCCGCACCCGAGGCACTCGGGGGCTGCGCCGCACGAGTTTGCCTATCAAAATCCTAGGCCGCACTCGATCCGCTCGGGGCTGCACCATACAGGTTTACAGAACAGTCTACAAGATACAATTTACTCACCCGGGGGCTACCCCCACCTCGGCATACATCACTAGTACAGAACGATGATGCATCCAAAATGCATCTACTTTTCCAAGCACTTTGCCTCATAATTTGCTCCGGAATCTTCCCATATTTGAATAAAACTGCTGAATCTGACGCTGTTTTTAGCAAAGTCTCTTTTCTGGCTATTTCTGCAGGAAATAAAATCGGGGAAAATTACCACGTCAATTTTTATGGAAAAGGAGGACAATGGACAAAAGATGGACACGAGGAAGCGCTCGAGGGCCAAATGGGTGGGCCCCACGCGGCCCCTGTACCTGGCCGCGTGGGCCCAGCCCAAATGGGCCTCGGGCGCCGCCTCGCCTTCGGTCTTCGACGTACCCCCTCATATATACAAAAAGTGCTTGCCCTAGGAGGAGAGGAGCTTTCGCGAAACACACGCCGCCGCCACCACGATCTTCGTTTCGGGGACAGATTGATCCAGGATTTCTCCTCCGGTGGAGGGATCCGGAGGCCGTCTTCACCGCCTTCATCTCCATCGACCATGAGCCCCTTCACCATCACCATGTGTGAGTAGTCCGCTGTAGGCATGTGAGGTGGATGGGGATTGGATGAGATTGATCATGTAATGCTACCCGTTGTTCGGGATTTTAGGGTTTTATCTTGAGGATACTTTTGTATTGTGTTGATGCACTCTTGCTATGTTTAATGCTTGCTACTAGGGCCCGAGTGGCATGATTTCAGTACTGAACTTATATTGCCCCATCATATATTTGAGTTTGGTATTTATCTGCAAAGTGTATCACCTGCTATTATGTTGAACCTGCGAACCCTAAACGTGACATATAGGGAAAACAAGGGGGAGATGTTTTAGTTTGAGGATTCTATGTGTTCATGAAGTGTTAATGCATTGTTCCGGTCTATTCGAAAGGGTAGACCTTAATTACCTGTAGTTCCAAGTTGGCCCCGGTGAAATGGGCAGGTTGGACAATAGATGTTGTGCAAATTCTCTTGGTTAGTACGCACAACTAAATATGGAACACATACCTACATATATCGGAGTTAGAGATAGGTCCCATTGTTATTTGTTTCTTATTATATGATCAATCTCATTCTTGCAACACCCCGCTATCACCTCATGCCTACGTTTTAAATCTCTGAGTTACACTTTCACTTTTCCGGTGAAAACTGGGAAACACTTGTTCACTGCTACTGTTCTGCTTGTTACTTGAATCATACTACTGCCATCACTATTACTGCTGCAAGTTATTGATATACAGGTGTGGTTGAGAGTGACGCCTCAATTGCCAAGGTCTTATTGATATTCTTGTGTTCCCATCGAGTCGAACTATAAATTTGGGTAATACTTCCCAACGAAGACTTCAGCGATCCCCTATACTTGTGGGTATCAAGACGTTTTCTGGCGCCGTTGCCGGGGAACCTAGCTTTATTGGTAAGACAACTTGTTATCATCTATTTGCTGCTTTTGCTTGTTCCTAACCATGGGAAAGGAAAAGACTACTCCGAAGGAAGTGAGGCCTTCAACTACTCGCAGAGGTACGGATTTGCCAAGTAGGCCAAACTTTTCACCTAATGTTGCTTCTGCTGTTGCTCCTAAGAAAAGAGGAAAGGTTTTATCTAGTTCACCATTGTCTAAAATGTCTACTAGTAATGAAAATGATTTATTATGTGGTAGCATAGACAAAGAAGTGACACCTGAAACATCTGAGATAACTGAAACACCTGAAAATCTGGAATCTTCTACTAATGAAAATGTGGAATCTGAGTTAGAAGATAATGAATACTGTGATGATGAATTTGAAACTTCTTCTGAGGAAGAGGAGGCATTTACTATGGCTTTTATGAATTCTGACTTTGATAAATTGGATAAACTTGATAGCTATAAAAATTCTCCTCTTGATGGATATTTTCCTATTACTGAGAAAATGAATGCTCCTGCTATTAAAATTAAAGATAAAGATTATGAGTTTAGTGTTGATCCTGAAATAATTGAAAAAGCTGAAAAATATAAGTTTTATGGTAGAGAGGATGAGTTTCCTTTTGAACACATTGCTGTCTTGCATGACTTATCTGTGTTATTTGGTAAAGATGAAATCCATCAACGCTACTATTTCTTAAAGCTGTTTCCTTTTACTTTGGGAGGAAGTGCTAAAACTTGGTATAATCGTTTAGAACCTGGATGTATTACTAGCAAGGAAGAATGTTTGCAGGTATTCTATAATAAGTATTTCCCTGCTGATAAGATTCATGGTTTGACTGTTGAGATTAGCAACTTTTCACAGAAAGAGAAGGAGGATTTACCCCAAGCTTGGGGGAGGTATAGTAAGATGGTTAGGAAATGTCCTACCCATGGCTTCAAGAGTAATGAAATACTTGATATATTTTACAATGGTCTAACCGAAAACACCAGAGGCTATCTTGATGGTATTGCAGGTAATGTTTTCAGGGAAAGGACCGTTGATGAAGCAACTGAGCTATTGGAGACTATCTCTAGGAATTATGAAGACTGGAATATTGAAGAGATATTTCCGGAAAAAAAGAGGCATGCTCAAATTGGATAACGAAACAATGAAAGAAGCTTCCAAGGCTATTAAAGAGAAGGGAATTAAAACCTCTCATCTTAAGGAATTATCTGAAATGGGTGTTAAACTTCCTGATGATCAACCATGTTTTCCAATTCAAGTCAATGCTATTAGCTCCATAAAAGGTAATGAAAAGGTAACACCTCCTGTTGATGTATCCTACATGAATGATTTTGCTTATCATCATAATCCTGAGGAGCATAATATTAGAATGACTATTATGGAGAACTCTCACAAAATTAAATCTCTTCGAGAAAGTTTACATGCTAGTGTGGGAGAGGTAAAAAGAATTGTTAAACACTGTGAGATGATGAATAATCAAGTTGAACAAATGGTTTCTCTTCAAAATCAATTGTATGAAAGTCTTATGGTGAAGAAACAGGTTTGTGGAGTTAACACTAGGGGAGGTGCAAGTACTCAGGATCCTGATTTTCCTGAAGGCCATCCCAAGAGAAAAGAACAAGAAGCTCTCAAGAAGAAATCTTCTGCAGGAAAATCTCCCAATGAAAACAAGGACATTGATGACTCTGAAGAGCAAGATAAGGATATTTCTATTTCTGATGCTGAGACTGAAGATAATAATAATGAAGAAGAAGAATCACCTTCACCTGAAGAAGAGCCACAAGAGGATGAAAATATTGAAGAACCTGAACCTAATGATAAAGAAGACCCTCCACCATCTACTGAGAAGAATAAGAAGAAGAGCCATCCTAATCCACAAAGAGGTAAAGATAGGGATCCGTGGGTACAAAAACCCATACCATATCCCCAAGAGGTAATAAAAACTTTGGATGATGCTAGATTTGAGAAATTCTTTGAGTTGATTAAGTCTTTGTGTTTGCAAATTCCTCTTGTTGATGCTATTAAAATCCCTCCATATTCCAAATACATGAAAGACATTGTGACTAATAAAAGAAAGATTCCTACTGATGCAATAACTGCTATGCTTGCTGAATATTCCTTTAAAGGGAAAATGCCTGAAAAACGTGGTGATCCTGGTATTCCAACTATTCCTTGTCATATTAAAGAAACTTATGTGAAATATGCTCTATGTGACTTAGGAGCTGGTGTTAGTGTTATGCCTTTTTCTTTATATAAGAAACTTAACCTAAACAAATTGGTTCCAACTGAAGTATCATTACAAATGGCTGATAAATCAACTGCTGTGCCTATAGGAATATGTGAGGATGTCCCTATCTCTATTGCTAATGTGTTAATCCCTACAGACTTTGTTGTGTTAGAAATGCCTGAAGATGATAATTTGTCTATTATTCTTGGAAGACCCTTTTTAAACACTGCAGGGGCTGTTATAAATTGCACTGAGAGCAAGGTAACATTCAATGTCAAGGGAAATGAGCACACTATCTATTTTCCTAAGAAGAAATCTGTTACTATGGTAAGCCAGAGTGTGAACTCCATTAAAAGGAATACTCTTATAATAGGAAGCTTTGAGTTTGCATTGCCACCTCCTGAACCAAAATATGCTATCTTAATGATTGGAACTATTCCAATCAAATATGAGGTGACTTGAAATTGCTCAGAAAACATATAAAATAAAGAATCATGTATTATATCTTTTGCATATTATTAATGAGACTTGATCAACCTCATTACTAATATGAAAATGATGCAAACTTGATTCCCATAAAAATTGCTTTGAATGTTTGATTTCATTTATTCTAGAATTTTTAGATTATTTGCATGAGCATAATTATTTCAAAGTGCAGAAATTCCAGAAATGTAGTTTGAAAAATTCTGTTCAGAAAATTTTCTCGAAAAATTCCAGAAAAATTTGGAGGTAAGTTATTTTACAGGGAACTAACAGCCAAAAGGGAGACACCAGAGGGCCACCAGGGCCCAAAAGGGTGTCCCACGCGGCCACAGTACCTGGCCGCGTGGGACCCACTATTTTGGCCCACAGAGGGGGTTAGGTGAGTATCCAGTGCCCATCTCCTTCCCCTCGACAGGAAACCAGCCCCAGGTATTTTTCCCAAATTTTCTCGAGCTCTCTTCCTGCTATCCTTGGATCTCCAAGTTTAGGGCAGATTTTTCAAATCTGTTTGGTGGGATTGCTCATTGGTATGTGACTCCTCCACTCATCCAATTACTTTTTGTTCTTATGCCTCATGCATGAAGTATTTTGCTGCACTAGGTGTCACCCTTTTATGCTTAGGAAATCCATAGATTCAAGTTTTCTAGTTGATATTGATGCATGATATTGATGTGGAGACTATTTATGGATGGCTTAATGTTGTTTTAAGGTGTTACATCTTGATTTTTGTTGAATATTGTTTTTGGGCAGCAAGGTATCATGTTTAGCAAGGGCAAAGCTTTGGTTGGGATGAGCTCAAGACCAAGAAGAAGAGCATGCAAAGTCTCCCTCAATTATGATGACCACACCTGTGGGAGGATGATGCATTCTTTGTAGGGGAGAAGCTGAAAATACATACAACAAGATGGCAAGATCCCTATGTTCTTGAGCAGTGGGGGATCAAAGAGGACTTCGACACCTTCGTCACTACAACTGGTTTGCTTAGGTTCTCAGAACCCCAAGATACATATGAAGAACTCTCGCGGGAATTCCTCTCTACCTTCAGATTTGAGGGCCCGGAGCCCAAAAGCACAGGAAGAGAAGTAAGGCACCCCCTCTTACCTTTGTTTGCAAATTTACTATGAGAGGTGAGCGCCTTGTTATGTCTCTAGGGGAATTTTGCAATGCTATTGGTGTAGAAAATTCAGGGAGTTGGAGTGAAACTCGTGCTGATACCAACCATGAGCTTGTTGAGTTTTGGCATACTATATCTGTAAACTCTCGTGATAGATTAAATAGGGGTAAATTTACTCATATACAGCACCCAAGTTTGAGATATTTTGCGTTGTTTCTTGCAAGAGGATTTCTTGCTAGGGATAACAATTCTGCTTGCACTGGACCAATGGTTTATCTACTAAAATGTGCAAAAGAAAATACACCGTGTGAATATAACTTGGGAGTCATACTTGCTAGATCTTTGCATACTGCTGTGAGTAGAAATATTACTGATCAAACTCCTATTTATGCTGGTGCTATTGCTACTATGGTGTACAATTACATTAAAAACGAGAGAGGATATGGTGATAACATGGGTACTCTAGTGCGAGAGTCCAAATTACTTGATTTTGCTTTGACTACTCGCATGGATATAAGTACGTTGTATGGGGAACATTATCTGTATAACTATTTGAGCACTAGTGGGCAGCGAGTGTCCATTAGGCTCCCCCGTACTGATCTTTTTGACAGGAGTACCGGAAAATGGATAGTGGAAGAGGCGCCACCTCAGGCGGAGCCCCTGTACCCAAGCATGCAAGGCTACCCATATAGTTACTACCCTGGAAGTGGAAGTGGATACGGCAACTACCCAGGATACTAGCTTGATCGCAAGCTTGGGGGAGTACTTCTCTTACTCTCCATTCATTGTTTTATATCACCGTTATATTGCTATGATAAGTTTCTTGAAAACGCAAAAACACAAAAAGATTTTATTTGTTTCTTTTACTTCTGGTTGTTTGTCTTTTGTTTCTTAGAACGAAAAATAACAAAAATATTTTCGTTTTCTTGAAACAAACGCAAAAACGGAGGTGCAGAAATTGCTGAAATCTGCTCGCTGTTTTATTTTTCATTTTTTCCCTGTAACTCCGATTGAGCTGAAATTTTAACCACTGCTGCAACACATCATAACCTACACACACGTAAAATATGAGATTTTTCTGAGGTGTCTAGGTAGGGTAAAAACAGTACTGTATGCAGTGACATTTTCTGGCAGATTTGAGTTTTTATTGTGCAGTTCAAGTTGGGAGAGGAGAACAACGATGATAAGTTGATGTGCATGAAGTGGATGAAAGGTATGACACCTTTGCCATGCTTATGTGGACTCTTTAATAACAGCAAGTGAGCACATCATAGTTTCTTCAACATCTAGAGAAATGGTAGCAAATGTTTATCTTCTCCATGTTCTAGTATGTTATATGATGATGCAAGTGAAATTTTATTTAGTGACAATACTTGGTTGTGGATTGAACAATTGTGGCTCTAAACAAAGGTCTACGCATCCCATTGTGCTTACTAAACTTGCCAACCAATAGAAAGTAAAATAATTTTCAAATAATAAACATGAAGTTGTATGCTTGACAGGTTTAGTGGTTGGGAGTTAGCTGAAATGTGCTGACACATGTAAAGCTTTCAACATTGCACTAAAATATATTCAGTTGATATCATGTACTTTTGTTTATGGATGCTTATCATGTGCGAAATGAAAGCGGAAACTTAGCAAGTTTGATGAGTAAGAATAATTGGCTAGAGAGACGCCTGGGCCGCCAACTTAAGCCATGCATCATTCATGGTGGAAATTTACAGCGCACCATGGTGGACATTCAGTGATGCACTTCATAATAAAAAGCTATGCAAATGGTAAATAAAAGAGTGCTGAGATTGTTCATTGTCTGTTTGTCTTGTTGTTTGGACATGGGCTTGTCCATGTCCTGGGACAAGAGGTACCCCAGTTGACGCTCTTGATGACGCTTTTATTACTTGCAATGACTGAAAATTTCGAACTTGCCTAGTGACCCAAGTTGAGTAGCCATGGTGTAGGTACTCGTATTCACGGGGCATGAGGTTTTCAACCATTAGTCGGTCAAGCATATGAGTCATATCAGTAATATCAAATGGTTTGCTAAAACTAAGAGCAAGGTTGTAAGCACAATGATTTCACCAGGTAACAAAAGAAAGAATCAAAAGACCTCAAAAGTCTTGTCATGATTCAATCATTAGCGATGTAAGAACCTTTGTTTATTTCTACAGTTGAGCAAACTCATCCAAGTATTGACACTACATGATATCTCTCTTGCAACAAATATAAATGCTTTAACATTGATTAGATATACCTTTGCTAGCATCTTATCATTTGTTGTTGAAGCTATGCTTTGAATGCTTGTTGATATTAAATTGTGTTACATATGCAATGCAAAGTTCTTGTCAAAGTCTTTTATCGCTTCTGCACTACGTTTGAGTTGTTCGAGGACAAACAACGAGCTAAGCTTGGGGGAGCTGATGCATCCAAAATGCATCTACTTTTCCAAGCACTTTGCCTCATAATTTGCTCCGGAATCTTCCCATATTTGAATAAAACTGCTGAATCTGACGCTGTTTTTAGCAAAGTCTCTTTTCTGGCTATTTCTGCAGGAAATAAAATCGGGGAAAATTACCACGTCATTTTTTATGGAAAAGGAGGACAATGGACAAAAGATGGACACGAGGAAGCGCTCGAGGGCCAAATGGGTGGGCCCCACGCGGCCCCTGTACCTGGCCGCGTGGGCCCAGCCCAAATGGGCCTCGGGCGCCGCCTCGCCTTCGGTCTTCGACGTACCCCCTCATATATACGAAAAAGTGCTTGCCCTAGGAGGAGAGGAGCTTTCGCGAAACACAACGCCGCCGCCACCATGATCTTCGTTTCGGGGACAGATTGATCCAGGATTTCTCCTCCGGTGGAGGGATCCGGAGGCCGTCTTCACCGCCTTCATCACCGCCTTCATCTCCATCGACCATGAGCCCCTTCACCATCACCATGTGTGAGTAGTCCGCTGTAGGCATGTGAGGTGGATGGGGATTGGATGAGATTGATCATGTAATGCTACCCGTTGTTCGGGATTTTAGGGTTTTATCTTGAGGATACTTTTGTATTGTGTTGATGCACTCTTGCTATGTTTAATGCTTGCTACTAGGGCCCGAGTGGCATGATTTCAGTACTGAACTTATATTGCCCCATCATATATTTGAGTTTGGTATTTATCTGCAAAGTGTATCACCTGCTATTATGTTGAACCTGCGAACCCTAAACGTGACATATAGGGAAAACAAGGGGGAGATGTTTTAGTTTGAGGATTCTATGTGTTCATGAAGTGTTAATGCATTGTTCCGGTCTATTCGAAAGGGTAGACCTTAATTACCTGTAGTTCCAAGTTGGCCCCGGTGAAATGGGCAGGTTGGACAATAGATGTTGTGCAAATTCTCTTGGTTAGTACGCACAACTAAATATGGAACACATACCTACATATATCGGAGTTAGAGATAGGTCCCATTGTTATTTGTTTCTTATTATATGATCAATCTCATTCTTGCAACACCCCGCTATCACCTCATGGCTACGTTTTAAATCTCTGAGTTACACTTTCACT
Organism: Poa pratensis; assembly: GCA_947311845.1. Lineage (NCBI taxonomy): Eukaryota > Viridiplantae > Streptophyta > Magnoliopsida > Poales > Poaceae > Poa > Poa pratensis. The sequence continues at coordinate 29,571,146 of CAMZMU010000043.1, forward strand.
TTTCCGGTGAAAAACTGGGAAACACTTGTTCACTGCTACTGTTCTGCTTGTTACTTGAATCATACTACTGCCATCACTATTACTGCTGCAAGTTATTGATATACAGGTGTGGTTGAGAGTGACGCCTCAATTGCCAAGGTCTTATTGATATTCTTGTGTTCCCATCGAGTCGAACTATTAATTTGGGTAATACTTCCCAACGAAGACTTCAGCGATCCCCTATACTTGTGGGTATCAAACGACACATCGGAAACGGGCCAAAAACCCCCTTCGGCAACGGAGAAAGGGTCCGTGTCCCCGCCTCTGTCATAGATGTGAAGGCCTTCATCGGTAACGGAGGCCAAAAACCGTTTCCGATGAGGTCTCCATTTGGCAACGGTTGTGCGCAGACATCCGTTTCTGTAACAGCCCAAAGCTGAGAACCTAAAAACCGGTGTAAATTTTTCACTTTTGTGTTAATTGCATCATGGCATCCATGCATAAACTTGTCTCTTTTGAGTTAACACAACATTGGTATCGAAATTATATGGAGTTGCTAAAAACCAAATGCCAAAGTGCTCTAACAAAAACTTTCACCACAACGAGACACTCAAAGTTGCAAAACAAAAATACTTGGACATACATATTTGTCAAGGAAGTTCCAAGAGTTCACAATATGATTTTTGCACTTGCACCAAATCGTTAAATAGCAACATTTGGAAAATTAGCAATTTTGCCTAAACAAAACATTATGAACAAAAGTGGTCCAAATTATTTTATTTGGCAACACCAATTTTTGTGGTGCCTCTAAATGGTGTTGGGAGCCTCCCCAAATTTTCTCACAATTTTTGGAAGTGATCAAATGCCTCAAATAATTCAAATACAGCTGCTGTAATATTTTCCAGAACTGAAAAGGGCCTCTATGTAAATAGAGGAGGACCTATCGGTGATGGTCAAAAGTTGTGCAGGGGTTTTTTAAGGAAAACGCCGTCTTCCTCACTGTTGCGACCGAGCGCAGCGCTCGCGCCGCACCACCTCGCCGCCGTGCGCCTCGCCCCCGGGCCCCCTGCTCTGCCCTCACCCCTGCAAGGAGAAGAACCACCACGTGCTCTCCCCATTCCTCTCGCCCCTGCTCCTTCTCCTCTCCCCGTTCCTCTTCCCGCGGGCCGCCATGGCCGCCGCCACCGCCGTGCTCGTCGCCGTCGCCTGAGAGCCTCCCGCTCAAATCGAGGACAGGAGAAAGCTCCGCCGCCACCTCCTCTACCCCCTGGCCGCGGGAATCGACGCGGGGCCGCCGCATTTGCCGCCGCCGTCCTCGTTTCTCCGCACGGTCCTCCGACCACCGCCGCATCCCCGCCGCGGGATTCCGCCGCCGCCGTCGCTCCTCCGCCGTCACTGACCTCGCCAACTGGTTCGTGGTGAGCCCCTGGCCCGTGCTGGCCCCTTCCCCGTCCCTATCCCGCGCTAGCGCACGCTGTGGGCACGCCGCGGTCGTCGTCACAGTAGCCTTCCCCGACGCGTTGACGAACCCGGAGCCCAAACCGGATTTTTCCGGATACTCGACCGGGTTAGCGTTTTAGCTACTGGACCGTGGATTTTATCCGGTCTATACCCGGAAATGGACCGGAAATAATTCCGGAATGATTTCCTCCCGGTGTAAAATCCGGAAATTTTCGGAATAAATTCCGGATTTCATTACTGTTTTCGAAATTTGTATTTTCCTTTTCATCCCTTTAGCCCTATTTGATATAGATCTTATGTTGATACTAAATAAATCATCAAAAGGTTAATTCAAAAGGAAAGTTTTAAAATGATAACTTCTTATCGGTGTATCCGAAAAATGCGTATGAGATACCAAAATACCCAGAAATTTGTGATTAAAACGTTAAAATAAATATCACGCATATTTGATCACATTTAAAATATGGTGCTTCTAGTAATATTTAAATCATAAGTTTAAAGGAGGAACTTATAAAATTAATAACTTTTTACCGGGACCTCCGAAAAATGTGTTCTTTATATCAAAGTGATCAGAAAAAGATGAGTGATCCAAAATCTATATCATCATGCATCATTGATCACAATTACAATAGTGTGCTCTAGTAGTAATTATAATCATTAAGTTTTAATATGGGGTTTCTTCCAAGTTATGCAATAAATATAACGGGGACCCCATTTAACTTGTTGGTCATGTTTAAAGCTTCTAGGGTGCATTTAAAATGTCATATCATCATCCTTGTATGCATTGCACAATTGCCATGTGTTGATTGTTTTTCCGGTGTTGTTTGTGCATCGGTAGATCAAGGAGGTGAAGTGCCACCCCCGTCTTGTGACGATCCGTACTACCAGTCGTATCAACAAGGCAAGCGTAATCCCCCCCTCTGAGCATATCTTATCCTATGTTTCCGCAAATATTTTCTCCACTATAATATTGCATGCGGTTCCAAATGTCAATTTTTCGTGGATTAGAGTATCCTATAGTTGCATTAAGTTTCCGATGCCAATACCGATTTTCCCTCCTATTATCCATAGGTTTGTATTGTTGGCCAAGATACCTACTATGCTATGTTGATGCTTAGCCAGGCTTAATTAATTGCATAGCTATACGATGGATGGTTAGTGTTGGAAACAGGTGTTGAGATGATGGTTGTTGGTGGAGGAAATTGTGGTGACGGATAATAAAAGGCTTAAAGGTGGGATGAGAGGCCACTGTGGTTGTGGTGCTTTGTCTCGTTCTCGCCGCCTAGGTGCGAGTTCTTTACCTCTTGAACCAAGACTGAGCGTGCAACCATGCGTGAGGCCTATGCATTTGCAGGAACCCTCATAGACTAAATAACTCGGGCGGGGCTAGCCAGGGTCCTCTAGTTCGGGCTTCCATTTGCGCGTGCGTGATGATGGTGGTATGAACTGGGATGAGGATTGTGGTGTTAGGAAAATAAGTGGCCGTGGGGCGGGGTGTTGTGATCCTGGAAGTCCTACCGCCACTGATGATCCTGGAGAGTCCTTAACGAGGGAGAAGTCGACACCGCTCCCACCCAGCCGGCTTTCCAAGGAAGAGAGCTAATGCGCAGGTAATGGGCCAGACGGTACGTGTGGCAAACATTTGTACACCCTGCAGGGTTAAATCTTTTCGAAAAGCCGTGTCCGCGGTTATGGACGAACTTGGGAAGTGAAGGTAAGATCATAGAATAACTTTAACGGAATGATTAAAAACTGGGTACTAGAGGTACCACTCACAAATGCAAGGTGAGCTTCCTCGAGGGTGATTCGGGGAGGTGCCTTTGATGAACAGGTACAGTGGTTGATGTTGAGAAAGGTGATGAAAGAAAAGAGTACTTCTTACCTCTTTTGAAAATACTCTGAATAGTCGATGCCTTTGAGTTATGTTTTCATAAATAAAATCAGCTTTATGCAAAACAACCATATAACTTTGAAAGCCTCATCGAGCATATATTAGCTCTTAATCTTGCGAGTTCGTCGAACTCAACGTCGTTTGTTTTGTTTCAGAGGAGGACTTCACCGACCTCGAAGGTGGGTTCTTTGTGGACGTCGACGAGTAGTCTGGGGTTCCCAGGTGGCAGCTTGGGACATCCCGGATCAGCTGGCGCTGTGATGTTTATCTGTAGGCCTCTTAGGCCATAATCTGGATCTTGTTGTTTAGAACAACTTAATTTTTGCTTCCGCTTGATGTAATGTTGGGTCAGTGACCTCTGGTTGTCATTTGCTATCTTTCTCTATTATAAGAGTTGAACTATATGATTTGTGTCGTAGAGTCTGTGATGTGCCAGTTGTTCCACAAGTCTTGCTCTCTCTATTATGCATTGAGGGTTGTGCCTGTGTTAAGGCATCAATCGGGGTGTTGCGTTGCCGATGATCCATTCCGAGCAACGCCTGCCAAAGGTTTTGGCCGGGGATTGGTAAACCCGTAACCTCCGGTTGTATCGCTTAACCGGTGACACACAGCATCACTGTATAACAGTCAGGTCAGGGCGCCACAGTTTCCTTAGTTTTCCTTCATCAGATACGGAGTTTGCCATACACCCGTTTGCGTTGAGCATTTCTCATATTTCGGTTACAGGATGCCACGTTTACAAATGCCACTAGATACTTAAAATCTCACAGCACAAGCTCAAATACTAAAACGGTAACAGATTTCATTCATATCACAATGTAACTTACATTTCCATCACAATTTCACCTTTACAATTGCATCACAAGATGTGACAAACATAAGAGGTAAAACGATAACAGATTTCATCTATACTAAGCCTATCATGTCAAAGGACGAAAAGAATATATGATTTCTTCCCTACATCCTTTTCCACAATCCTCGCAGGTGTCACTCTAGCTATCTCTTCTTATCTCAGCTTCTTGAGAGAAGGATGTTGAAGCTTTGGACCCTATACATTAGTAAATAGAGTTACAATTGTTAAATACATATGCTAAAACAAATACACTATGAATTTAAGCAAACTGAAACGATATCTTACCTATGTCTTGAGGTGGCTCTTATTGATGAACCGGAGCAGCCAACACACGGCTTGTCAACAAGATATTGCGATGTCAGCAGCTTCATAGGATGCCTGACAACGATCATCCTTTCCATGGAGGCCACCACCGGCTCTAGATTTTTTATGCAGTGTCACCAAAATCTAATCTAATACGTCACCGATGTGACATTTCGGCGACACTGTATAAAACACTCTTACTTAAAAAAGTATTTTATGCAGTGTACCAAACGTCACAATAGCGACGGTGGATATGTATGGTGGAGTTTGAAAGCGAACAGCTTGATACCCTAAATGTAAATAAGGATTTATGTTAGTTCTGACACTACTAGATAGAACAAACAATTTAACACAATAATATGAAGTATACAGTAGTATATAGTGTGTACTGACCTGTGTATATAATTGGAGGCCATTATGGGAAAGTCAACAAACACTACTCTCTTGAGTAATGTTCGTTGTTTGTTCTGTGTCTCCGACTTTTTTATGCAGTGTCACCGAAATAGACTCCTGTTTTCACATGGACTAGTTAGCTAAACTACAACCGGTTGCAAGTGCACAATAGGCAAGTTAACTACATCAAGAAATGATCTAGATAGAACTACCGGATGTGAACTGAACTACTTTCAACAAGTTAGCTAAACTACAACTAGTTGCAAGTGCACAATAGGCAAGTTAACTACATCAAGAAATGATCTAGATAGAACTACCGGATGTGAACTGGACTACTTTCAACAAGTTAGCTAAACTACAACTAGTTGCAAGTACACAATAGGCAAGTTAACTACATCAAGAAATAATCTAGATAGAACTACCGGATGTGAACTGAACTACTATCAACAAGTAAGCTAAACTACAACTAGTTGCAAGTGCACAATAGGCAAGTTAACTACATCAAGAAATGATCTAGATAGAACTACCGGATGTGGATCTGATACCTTCTTCACGTCGCCGTTGGATCGATCTAGCAGATCCGGAAGTGGTGGAGGCAGAGGAAGAGGACAGAGCGACGACCTCGCCGTGTCGGGCGACATGGCGAAGACCAGGATCAAACTCTCCATGAGATTCATAGTTGCATTACTTATAGCTTCCTTATTCGATGTCGGGCGAGATGGCGAAGACCTCGCCGTGTCGGGGGACATGGCGAACACCTCGCCGTGTCGGGGGAGATGGCGAAGACCTCGCCGTGATAGCCGTCGTCTGGGCGGAGACGGCGCCGCCACGGCGCCGGCGATGGCCGCAACGCCAGGAGGCGCCGCCACGAACAGATCTAGCATACTGGGACAGAGTGAGGAAACGAGTGTTAGTCTTTGCTCTGTACGCCCATATATATAGGTAAAACATAGGAAACGGTTCTTTAGAAGGACCGTTTCCTTTGTGTTTCTTCCACTGAGGTGTGGGACCTACGCGCCCACTCTGTGGAATTTCTTCTACTCTCTGGAATAATATTTTCCTAATCTCTACTATATGGAGAAAACCACTTATAGGATACTTATATTAATATTAGTGATTACTACATTACATACGCAGTACATATTAATAATAATAAAGTAAATTATAGTTGGAGAACTTATAGAACTACTACTAGCTACTTCTTGTTTTTCTTGCGCCCTGCTTCCGCGCAATCCTCGTCCTTCTCACGGCCTCGCTTATTGGGGGCCATTGGAGGTGGTGGCGGCGGCGGCGGCAGCATATCGGAGGCGGTGGCGGCGGCTTTCTTCTCCGTCGCCGGGGCTCCCTTCTTCGGGACCGGCGCCTCCGCCTCGTCGTCCTCCTCCTCCTCCTTCTCCTCTTTCGGTTGACTCGTCATCAGAATCAACCTCGGGCCCAGCATCAAGGTGGGATCATGGAAGTTGGCGTATTCGTCGTCGCTCGTCTCCGGCCTCGGTCCTTCAACGGACTCGCCGCTGATGGGGGGACTGTCCCGCGGCGACTCAGTGTGCTCCTGTGTGTCGTTGCTGCGAGGCATCTTTGCTAATCAGTAGGAGGGAGCGAGCGAGAGAGAGAGAGAGAGAGAGAGCATATTCGGTGGCGTCTTGAGCTAGCAAGGATTGGGGTTTTCAAGGAGTAGTGGGCGGCGCCACTACGCCATGGCATTTACTCGCCTCGCTTCGAATTCCAAGATGGAACGTGTCCACATTGGAAACGGACACCCAAAAGTCTCCGTTGCTATAGAGGCACATATCGGAAACGGAGCCAGAATTAAGACCGTTGCCAATACTATGGGTAACGGAGTTAATACTTTCTCCGTTACCTATGTTGACGGGCCAGCCGCGGCCCAGGTCAGGTTTGTACGCACTGGCCGCGCGGAAAGCGCGATTCTCCGTCGCCTAACGCCTGCCGTTTCCATAGAGGGGTATCTGATGTGTCGTTTTGTACTAGTGCATACACCCATATTTCCACTTGGAAAAAATTGCTTTTACAAGCTAACGCTATACAACAGCAGTCGACTACCCTTATTCTACAGGCTCACCCTTTGGCGCATCGAGTGGCCCCACAAGGCGCTCACTCCAGCGTTGGACCTGCTGAATCATCTGACGCGCAGGCGCAAGAGTCTCGGCGTAGTCATGCCCTCCAGGCAGGCCATCAAGCACCTTGGCCAGTGGAAGATGAGGCCGGTGCTTTCGGACGTACGCCAACGCCACATTCGCCCCGCCAACAAGTTGAGTGTGCACGACTTCCTTCAGCGCACCGCCTTCACGGAACCTCTCCAGCAGCGCGGCCAGTCCATTAGGCTGCTCGTTGTGTGGAAAGTACACCCGATTGATCTGCCAGAGGGTTTTTCTGCAACCTTCCAGGAGCACAACAGCCCGCCAAGTGCGATCTAACATGCACGCCAGTATCCTACCTCTGGATTTATTCGACCAAAACTAACGCGCTTCGGGTGAGTCACTGGCGGCCTCTTTCTCCACCCGCTCGTCCACTCGAATCTGCTCAGCCTTCCAGTCAGGGTTCACATCTGCATCAAGACCCAGCACTAAGCGCAGTAAAAGGAAAAAGAAGTCGAAGCAGTGCTAGAAGACCAACCTTGTAGCTGCCGACTGATCAAATCCATCTCGCCTAGCAGAAACTCCTCACGCTGGGAGAACGGCGCAACGGGCCGCGACCTCAAGCGCTCCGACTCTAACTCGACGCTCTTCAACTTCGACTCGAGCTCAGCAACCTTGTTCCTCATGAAGGTGATCACTCGTTGATCATTCACACTTCGCACAGAAGCTGGAGGGTTTCGACAACGACGAGTAGGTGCAGCCGAAGAGGTGTCTTGCTCGTCGTCCGCACCAGTCGTTCCAGCAACCCCGGGAGCTTCGCCCATCTCAGACTGCCAAATTAGATAGCGTCAAGCAAAGAAAAGAATCAACACAATTCATTCAAGCCTAGATATGAAAGAAGACTCGGAGGCTACACCCCCAAAGGCACAAATTCACATTTCAACGTCAGCATGTTCGCGGCCAGAAGACTCGCAAAATATAAAGTTCATTACAAACAAAGACCCAAAGCAGAAGAATCCTAAAAGAAAGGAGTCTACATCACAGACTCCGACTGGGAACGGCTCTTCCTAGCAGCCAACACCGCAGCCTTGGCAATTCTTTTCTCGAAGGTGGCGATCAACTTTGCAGCCAGCTGACTCGCCTGCGCCTTCACCCCGCTAAGGGACGCGGTCTTGCCATCAGGCTTACGGGGAAGTCGCTGACAACCTTCTCAAAATCACCCGCGACTTGGTGGCCAAGAAGCAGCTGGAAAGTGAGCTCTGAGCCGCGTACCGTCTGCGCGCGTGAAGTCCACCAAGGTGGTCGCGTTGCCTTCAAACGGAGCCGCGAGCGCGTCGACAGCAACCGGCGACAGCTTGTTGGGGAAGATGTTCTGGTGCACAGTCGCCAAGGCGCCTGTCGACTTCTGCAGCGCCGCCGACGCATACGCGCAGACACGGTCGAGGAAGCCAACAGCCTCCGCCAAGCCGACATTCTCGCTGGAAGTCCCTTCCAGGGGAGCACCCCCGCAAGTCTCTGAGCAAAGAAGAAAACCACACCCATAAGACATCAGCAGTCGACAAGGGGCAAAGTAGGCATCGTGCCGAAACACTTACTTCCAACAACATCGGCGAGTGTGAGCAAGCGGTCGACCTGGGTCTTCTCCAGATCATCCCGGGCTTGTTCACGCTCTCGGGCCTCACCTAGCGACTTCTCCATGTCGGCGTGAGTCTGAAGCTTCTGCTCCAGCTCCGTGACTCGCTTCGTCGCCCGCTCTAGAGCAGTGCGGAGTTGGTCCCTCTCCTGCTCCATGCGAACAAAGGCCGCGGCTCCCTCCATCTGCTGGCGATAGTATGGCTGCAGAAAACACAAGATATATCAATCTGCGCCCGACTATTCTAGTCACGCACATCTTCGGGGGCTACTCCCATCGGAAGCGCTGTTCGCGCACCCGATACAAATTCTGCAAAATAAGTCGGAGGATACTTACATGCTCAAGCAGCCCAGCGTCAGCCGGAGTCACATCAGCAGCTTTCTCTGGCGCGGAGGATGTCGAAGCCTTCAAGGCCAAAGGGTCACCCGCCAGAGCCTTCTCTCCGGTCGTCTTCGCAGTCTGCTCGATCGTGGGAGCAGAAGTGTGCTCCATCTCACGAGAAGGAGAACCAACAGCACCAGTACGCTCGCTGTGACAAGGCACAAGACAATTCAATCCGAGGACTCGCAAATCAAAAAGCAAACTCGACAAAACAAGGCGATGGTTACGCGACTAACCTGTCGCCATCCGTATCATCCTCGCTGCCCAGGGAGACGGAAGCCATCCTCGCAAAATCAGTCGGCGGTGCAGAGCTGAGGGGAGGCACGACCAAAGGATCGGCCAGGTCACTCGTGTGCCTACCGCCCGAGGACGACTCGCCCGCCTCCTCCTTGTTCTCCACACCCGCCCCCTTCACGGGCGGCGAGGCCGAAGCAGAGTCGCCATCCCTACGCCTCTGCCGCTTCGGCAGCGGTTCCACCTCTTCATCATCGTCTTCCTCCAACTCTTCACTCGGAGAGATGGCAGAGGGAATCTCATCGTCATCAACCTCGTCCTCCTCAGGGAACTCTGCCTCTTCATGAGGTCCGTTCTCCATCAACGGAGGAAGACTAACAAAGCTCGAACGACCCTGTCAGCAAATAAAGCCGTCGAGTCAGGCAACAGAGGTTCGACGGAGGAAGATACAAGACAAGAATGAAAGTGAACAAAGCTGACCTCGGGTACAGGGTTGTTAGGCCCATACAGCTTGACCGGGCACTTGACGTTACACGGGTTAGCGGCTCGGAGGCTAGTGATGCTCCTCACCTTCGACTCGACTTCGTCATCATCGAGCTCGGTCGGCGACGTCCGGTCGGGATCGCCAACACCTTCATATGCCCACATTGGGTGGACGCGAGCGCGGAGCGGCTGCACCCGAAGCCTGAAGAAGGTGGCAATCAGATGAACGCCACCTGTCTCACGCCCCAGACTTTTCAGCAGGCCACGAAGAAGCGTCAGCAAGGGCTGAGTCGCCTCCCTGTCCTCCTTCGACAGCGGGTGCGCCCACGCGTTCGACTTCCGGAACTCGCGATCAGCCGCGAAGTCGGGAAGTCCCTCCTGGTCGCACCTGATGTAGAACCACTTCTTCCGCCAGCCCTGGACGGAGTCGGACTTCTTCATCTAAAAGTAGCTGGTGTCGCCACGCACCTGGATGCCGAAGCCGCCGACTGGATACACCTGCTTGTTCTTCCCCACATTCCTCCTCACGAGGAATAGCGACTTCCACAGAAGCCAATTGGGTGCGATTCCAAGGAAGCACTCGCAGAGCACGAAATAGCTCGCGATGCTCAAGACGCTATTGGGAGTCAGATCGTGGATCTGAATCCCATAAGCGTACAGGAGACCGCGGACGAAATCGTGGAGGGGGAACCCGAAACCCGCGGCAAGAAATCCACGAAGCAAACGCGTTCCCCCTCGCGAGGAGCGGGGAATACCTTCTTCCCGGGAGCGCGCACCGTCGCCTGCTCCGCCGGCGGCAGCAGCCCCTGCGCGCGGAAGGCCTCGAGGTCGGCCTTCTTCACCGACGACTTCACCCAGTCGCCGTCGGGTTTCTTCATCACGCTCGCCCCGGCAGCGGCGACGGCGCCAGCAGCAGGCTTCCCTCTCTTCATCGCGGCCGCGCTCATGGAGGGTGGAGAAAGAAATAGGAGGAAGAAGCAACAATGGCGGAGAGCAAATGGTGGGAGACGACGGCAGAATGGGGATGGAGTGAACCCTTCGCCGCCGCGGTGAAAACTATATACCGCACCGCCGGTTAATCCAGGCCGTCCCCAGCAAAACCGCACTTCATTATCAACATATGGCCATCCACGTGTCGCGTAAAACCAGCCGTCGCCGGCCATGCCGCCCACTACGCACGGGAATCAAGGCGTCATCATCACACCGCGAAATTTTCGCGCCGAACCGTCAGTCAAAGCGGTAACCGCTGTCTCCAGTCAATACTGACAGTGGGACCGCACTGTCACGTCCATCGGACGCAGAGCGTGCCAAAAAACGTCAGCGCTGACGTCAACCGCGCAGGCGTAGGAAGTAAGCCAACAAGCTGATTGAGAACTCGAACAGTTCATTCGAGTGCAAAAAGATTCAGTAAGCTCCAAGAGCTGAATAAACTCGTACAGTAAGCCAAACCGGCCGAATACACAAAGTAAGTCACACAAAGCCAGGCGCGACTCCAACAAGTCGAGTCCCTTCTTTACTCCCATCGGGAGCGGGCTTTTCGACTGAAGAAAAAATTGAGTTTAACCTCAATTACAAGCAATTCAGCTTAATCTCGGAGGCTACTCCCATCGGGAGCGCTGTTCGCGCTCTCGAGTGACTCAAAACAAAAGCAGTCGAAAAATCACCGACTAAGGCTGTACTCACGGTATTTACCTACAGTCGACAGTTCGGCTAAGGAATCCTCCGTAAGCCCTGAACGGCCGGAGTCAACCAATTTTACTTGTTCCTTTCGGGAACCTGACGGCGTGCCCAGGAGGAAGGAGTCCTTTACCCGACTCTACGATTCGACTAAGCACTCGGGGGCTCCTGTCGTGGGGTTACTGATGATCCCGAAGAGCAAGGCTTTGATACCTGCAAAAGTAAACGGGATTAGGTTGAGACTCCAAGTGCAGAGTGTATAGTAAGTGGAAGACAGTTTTCCCCACGAGGGGTGACTCGAGGGTTTAATATCGAACTCTCGGGGAATCTGAAGTGGTAGATTTATCTTCTTATCCTTCTTTTGGTTACCTACAAAACAAGGTTAGATGTTTTGGTCCTCAACCTCACCTGTGGTTGTCAAGCACAAGGTGTAAGAATGATATCAGGATAGTTATGCAATGCAAACAAGAAATAAATATGCAATGATGGTGGATGCAATGATAAATGATATTTTTGGGTTTTTGAATGATGTATGCAAGATGAAAAGTATTTTTGTATTTTCGGATTTAATGATGGCTGAAAATAGAAAAGTGGTATATGGTGTTGGAAAGGTGTTTCTTATGATTAAAAATGGACTGGGGTTCATGGTTTCACAAATGCACTCTCTCTTTATAAAGTGGTAGACAATGGAACACACAAGTTAACATATGAGATTGCAACACAGGGTTTGATAACAAGTTACTTAGATATATGGGCATCACGTCCTAACATAGAGATCTTTTGGTTATTAACCTCTCTTATACTCCACCAAGATGCGAACTAAATCATAACACCTCAGTAATTAAGATAACTCAGAGTATAGCATTAAGTATCATGACATGAAGTGAAAATAAGAACATGCTAGATCTAGTCATGGAGTAGTGGCAATGGTCACGCCCACATCCCCGGTAGCATGGTATTTTAGTTTATCCCTAGTGAGGCAACAAAGTAAGGTAAAGATACCAAAGTGGATCGCAGAACTTTCTCTCACGTTCACTGCACTAGCCACCCCCCGTTACTCCAACTAATGCACACGTTCCCCCACACACGCTCTCATAAACATGCTTGATCAAAACAAGTAGACAAGAACGGGGTACATAATATGCATCTATACTCATAACTGAAACAAACATTGCAATCTCAAACATATATTAACTCATAAAGATCCACCACAAAGGTATTACAACGGTGACCGTAATCATGTTCAGCAGCTCATACGGTGCTAATTAGTGAAGCTCAAGAGAGGAGAGATACATAAGTTACTTCCACAAACCCATAGTCCAGAGGTGGACTACTCCCTCTTCATCATGGAGACGGTGGAGAAGTCGATGGAGAAGATGGAGACCACGCCGGCAGCGCCCCGCCGGAGTTTTCCCCCTCCAATCTGCAGCTCCTGATCTCCGTTTCGGTGTTTCTGTGTTTGTGCGGCGCTCCTTCCAGAGAACGTCGGGGGACCTTTTTTATAGGCGTTTTTAGGTCAAGACGATGTCGGTGGAGAAAGATCGAAGGCAACGGAGCCACGAGGCCCAAATGGGTGGGTCCCACGCGGCCACAGTACCTGGCCGCGTGGGCCCCCTCGTTTGGCCCTCGGCCTCCGTTTGCTCGCTTCCTTCGCCCACAGGTCTTCTTCCTTCCAAATATTGACGCCCGTAAATTTCCAGGTGATTTCGTTGACGTTTGGGTCCCTGAAACATTAAAATAAGAAAACGGGTTTTCTGCCTGTGCAGGGTTAATTCCATAAAAATAGGAAATAAATGAATATTCCCAAAATCATTATAAAACATTGATATAACCCTTATATGATGCAAATATGATTGGAATATAAGCAATTAAAGTGCAAAGTTCATGTATGCATTTTACATGCATCAACATCCCCAAGCTTAATCCATGCTCGTCCTCGAGTATGAAGATGATAAAACTAACATGGACTTTGCAATTTAATACTTAACAATGATATCAAAGATGATTACTATTGCTACATATAGTCAAATGATTCATTCTTCAAAGGAGTAGCAATATGCAAATAGTTTATGAAGTGATATCAAGTATTCAAGACAAGGATGTTCATTGATAGTTCACAAAGTGTAACATGTAGCAAGTAATATGGAACACATGTATGCATAATGATAAGTAGAACATCCTACAATGGTCATAGAGTGTAGATGAAAATCTGAATATGATAGGTGTACACTTTGGAAAGATGTATATGTGAGTAGAGGTAAAGCATGCATAAGTTTCATCCAACTTCCAAACTCTTCTACTTAAGTTAATGATTGCAATAAGGTATTCATTGGTGTCAAGCTCTCATTGCCCCTATCATAGCATCTTGAATGATTAAGGTTAAAGTGAAAGCAAATATGAGTAGTGTGCTTGATAAAGAATGGGTTGAATGTCTCATGCCCCTTGAATACAAGTACTTACACCATGTGTTACTCAACTTGGGAAACAAAGCAAGTTCAATTAAATATCATTGTAAGCATAATAGTATCATCAAGAGCGTCAACTGGGGTACCTCTTGTCCCAAGATATGGAACAAGCCCATATCAAAATGACAAGACAAACAAACAAAATGAACAATCTCAACACCCTTTTTATTTACCATTTGGAATAGTTTTTTATTGCAAGGTGTATCACAGAAGGTTCACCATAGTATGTAAGTAAATTTCCACCATGAATGATGCATGGCTTAGATTAGCGGCCCAGGCGTCTCTCTAACCATTTACACAAACTCATTTAAACTCACTCTATTTCCACATTTATTTCAACATGATAAGCATCCATAGACAAAAGCACATGATATCAACTAAATGAGATGAAGAGCGTGTTGAAAGCTTGCCATGTGACAGCACATATGGGCTAACTTCCAACCCAAAACATTCATCAAGCCACAAACATCATAATCTTAATCACAATGGGTCAAGTTTTATTATGCAAATAAAAGAACATTGTGCATCAAGTTCGTGAGAGCTATATAACCAATTTTTTCCATTGCAATCAATAACATAAACATTTTCATTCAGAGGTAAGATAACACAAACAACATGTTAAACATACTCGGAATAGCATAAAGCCAATAGGTAGATATGGTGGACTCACTGGAATAACTTTGGTTGAAGGTGTTGGAAACAAGTTTTTGCTTGTTGGAGTTTTTGGGCTAGCAAAAGGGAGAAAGTTGACCATCTAGATGCATGCATGAGTGTCCATAGAACTAACTAATCCATGTTAAACCAAGTAAATAACAATCAGCACCAAAACATGAATAAGTGATAGCTCTACAAAAAGAATTTGCAAACTATTACTCATAAACAAGCTCATGAATCATGCAACTATATGTATCATTAAAAATCAAGTCAAACATCCCTTTTCCCAATCTTATAAAAGCATCCAACATATTTCAACCCATATTTCCAGTAGCTCTCTCATATATAATTGATAGTGTGGTGGTCTCTCAAGACTCAAACAAAAAAAAAAACGACGCTCCAAGTTTATGCGATAAAGTGTTTCGATCGAAAAACAGAAGTTGGACGTGTGCAAACCGAGAGTGTGTAGGTCCAGCGGGGTTGTCTTCACATCCCCAAGCTTATGGTCTTCACCATCCTTGGATAGCTCTTGGTGCATCTCCTCCAATCCCTGTGAAAAAACTTCAAAACACCGTTTCTCCCATCTCTTTTCTGTGGGGTGCATTAATAGTGATAAACAAATAGGTTCCTTGCTGCATATAATCCTTGAACAAAAATTCATATGACATGTCCAGAAAGTGTATAATGTTGTATGCCTACTCATAAACTCAATTGGATCAAAAAGATTCAACTTAAAAGCTCAAAGCATGCATCAAACAAAATGGGACAGAATCTGTCCAGAAAAACAGCAGCAGCAAAACGTATTTTTCTACCCTACCAAACTTTCTCGAAAAATTCCGAAAAAATTCATGCATACAGAGGATGAAAAGTTGCAACTACAGTTCAAATATGAGCTCATTCGGAGTTACAGAATAAGAATTAAAAATCATACCGTGCACTGACTCGTGCAGGAATAAAATCTCCGAACGCTATAAGCAACTTTTTCAAACCAAAAAGGGTAAAACTTGGCACTTTATTAAAACTCCAGAACCTAACTAAACAAATCTCTTGTTACAGCAAGAGGACACAAAGAAAAATCACACATAAAAATAACCGGGTTGCCTCCCGCAAAGCGCTTTCTTTATAGCCATATAGCTAGGCTTCTTACTTGTTGTTTTATTGTGGACGAAGCTCATGAGGGAGCTTGAACTTTGGTGGTTCCCTCTTCCTTGGAAAGTGTTCCATGCACTTCTTGTGTGGAAACTGAAACTTTACATTCCCTTCCTTTGAATCAATGATAGCACCTGTGGTACGAAGAAAAGGTCTTCCAAGAATAATAGGACTAGAGGTTTTATTCCCCATGTCCATGATTAGAAAATCCACAGGCACAAAAGTCATATGTAACTCTACCATAACATCACTTACTTTTCCCAAAGCATGTTTAATAGAGTCATCAGCAAGTGCTAGTTCAATAGAGCATTTTTCAAGATTTTTCAATTCAAGCACTTCATATAGTTCTTTAGATAAAACAGAGACACTAGATCCTAGATCAAGTATGGCATGGTGTGTCTCTTTTCCAATAGTTACTAGTACCTTAGGTATCCACATATCCCCAAGCTTAGGTGGTATCATAGCCTCTTGGTTGTACCTAGCAATCTTTTCTTTCAAGACATGATTAGCAATATAAGAACCAAAACCTGCTTGGTTAGTGTTGATGGAAGGATCACTTGCAAATTTTTGTAAGATAGATATTAATTCATGCAAGCTACAATTTTCTAAGTCAAGCAAAGGATCCTTGACTTCATTAAGCATTTTAACTTCCTCAACTTCAACCTCTTTCATTACCCCAATAGATTCTTTAGCAACTCTCTCTTGCTCATGAATGTGTTCCCAAGACTTATTGATAACCTCTTGGCAATATTTTATTGTTTCCTCATGTTTTTGGGCTGTAATGATGCTCTTTAATGATGAGACTTCCTTAGTAAGCTGATCTACCCTTTCAAACAAAGCATCTTGTTTTTCAAACTTAGAGATAAATTCCTTATTAAGCTCTTTTTGGGTAGATATAAAAGATCTAATGGTGTTTTCCAAGTCACTAGAAACATTACCACTAGAAGCATATTTATTTGGCACATATGGGGGTTTATTATAAGAGTTATAATTGTTGTTACCATACCCATTATTACCATAGTTCCTAATGAAGTTGACATCAATATTTTCAGAATTGTTTCCAACTAGTTCTTGCAAAGGAACATTTTCAACACTAGGTTTATTAAGCAAAGCAAGAATAGTATCCATTTTAGATGACAAATCATTAGTTTCTTCAATAGAGTTCACTTTCTTAGAAGGATTAGGTGCCCTATCAGTATGCCATTGACTATAGTTTTGTAAAATGCTTTCCAATATATTTTTAGCTTCTACTATAGTCTTACTCATAAAAGCACCTCCAGCAGCAGAATCAAGTATGTTTCTAGACATGTAGTTTAAACCATTGTAGAAAGAGTGTAATATGGTCCATTCATTAACTCCATGTGAGGGACAAGTTCTAAGCATAAGTTTTATCCTATCCCAAGCCATAGCAACATGTTCATTTTCATTTTGCCTAAAAGAAAGGATGTTGTTTCTATTTTGCAAAATTTTAACAGGGGGATAATATTTCTTAATGAAAGCTTCTTTTAGATCATCCCAAGAATTAATACTACCAGATGGCAAGGAATGCAACCACTCTTTAGCTTTTCCTCTAAGTGAAAAAGGAAATAACTTCAGTTTTAGGATATCACTTTCCACATTTTTAAACTTTTGCATGTCACATATTTCAACAAAGTCATGAAGATGCATAGAGGCATCCTCCATAGCACTACCACCAAATTGTTCCCTAGTTATCAAGTTCAACAAACTAGGACTTACTTCATAACTCTCAGCATTTATCTTAGGTGTGGCAATAGCTCTCGTGATAAATTGATCATTAGGAGTGTTTGTGTAGTCACACAGCTTAGTTCTTTCTCCCATTTTAGCAAGTTTTTTTGGTATTTTTAATTTTTTATGCAAAACTGAAATAAATATGATATGATATGCAATGACACTAACAAAACAAATAAATTGCTTTGTAAGTAAAGATGGATAAGATGGTGCTCACGTAGGTGCAACCTCCCCAAGCTTAGGTGTTAGCACAAGTTGGTGACGTTGACTTTGTTGTGAGATGAATGCGATGATGCACACCCTTGGATAAATCTCTCAGCTACGATTCCCCGGCAACGGCGCCAGAAAACGTCTTGATGATCCCGAAGAGCAAGGCTTGATACCTGCAAAATAAACGGGATTAGGTTGAGACTCCAAGTGCAGAGTGTATAGTAAGTGGAAGACAGTTTTCCCCACGAGGGGTGACTCGAGGGTTTAATATCGAACTCTCGGGGAATCTGAAGTGGTAGATTTATCTTCTTATCCTTCTTTTGGTTACCTACAAAACAAGGTTAGATGTTTTGGTCCTCAACCTCACCTGTGGTTGTCAAGCACAAGGTGTAAGAATGATATCAGGATAGTTATGCAATGCAAACAAGAAATAAATATGCAATGATGGTGGATGCAATGTAAATGATATTTTTGGGTTTTTGAATGATGTATGCAAGATGAAAAGTATTTTTGTATTTTCGGATTTAATGATGGCTGAAAATAGAAAAGTGGTATATGGTGTTGGAAAGGTGTTTCTTATGATTAAAAATGGACTGGGGTTCATGGTTTCACAAATGCACTCTCTCTTTATAAAGTGGTAGACAATGGAACACACACAGTTAACATATGAGATTGCAACACAGGGTTTGATAACAAGTTACTTAGATATATGGGCATCACGTCCTAACATAGAGATCTTTTGGTTATTAACCTCTCTTATACTCCACCAAGATGCGAACTAAATCATAACACCTCAGTAATTAAGATAACTCAGAGTATAGCATTAAGTATCATGACATGAAGTGAAAATAAGAACATGCTAGATCTAGTCATGGAGTAGTGGCAATGGTCACGCCCACATCCCCGGTAGCATGGTATTTTAGTTTATCCCTAGTGAGGTAACAAAGTAAGGTAAAGATACCAAAGTGGATCGCAGAACTTTCTCTCACGTTCACTGCACTAGCCACCCCCCGTTACTCCAACTAATGCACACGTTCCCCCACACACGCTCTCATAAACATGCTTGATCAAAACAAGTAGACAAGAACGGGGTACATAATATGCATCTATACTCATAACTGAAACAAACATTGCAATCTCAAACATATATTAACTCATAAAGATCCACCACAAAGGTATTACAACGGTGACCGTAATCATGTTCAGCAGCTCATACGGTGCTAATTAGTGAAGCTCAAGAGAGGAGAGATACATAAGTTACTTCCACAAACCCATAGTCCAGAGGTGGACTACTCCCTCTTCATCATGGAGACGGTGGAGAAGTCGATGGAGACCACGCCGGCAGCGCCCCGCCGGAGTTTTCCCCCTCCAATCTGCAGCTCCTGATCTCCGTTTCGGTGTTTCTGTGTTTGTGCGGCGCTCCTTCCAGAGAACGTCGGGGGACCTTTTTTATAGGCGTTTTTAGGTCAAGACGATGTCGGTGGAGAAAGATCGAAGGCAACGGAGCCACGAGGCCCAAAGGGTGGGTCCCACGCGGCTACAGTACCTGGCCGCGTGGGCCCCCTCGTTTGGCCCTCGGCCTCCGTTTGCTCGCTTCCTTCGCCCACAGGTCTTCTTCCTTCCAAATATTGACGCCCGTAAATTTCCAGGTGATTTCGTTGACGTTTGGGTCCCTGAAACATTAAAATAAGAAAACGGGGTTTTCTGCCTGTGCAGGGTTAATTCCATAAAAATAGGAAATAAATGAATATTCCCAAAATCATTATAAAACATTGATATAACCCTTATATGATGCAAATATGATTGGAATATAAGCAATTAAAGTGCAAAGTTCATGTATGCATTTTACATGCATCAGTTACTCTTCGACTACCCCACGGTGAGGATACCTGGGGCACGCCAAGCCTTTCAACCTTATGACGAGGGCCCAAGGAAGGCCCAAGGAGGACGATGTGCGGCCCAAGATAGTCGACGGATAGGTCATGCGACTCCTACCATGCTTGTAAACGCCATCGGCACGTTCACCTGAGACCCAGCCTACTATATAAAGGCTGGGAGGGTCCCTCGTCTAGGGTAAGCTCATAGCCGCCACCACAAATCCTAGCGAGATTGCCATCTCGCCATTGTAGCCACAACTCGCCAATCAATACCAGACAAGCAGGAAGTAGGGTGTTATCCTCTGGGAGCCTGAACCTGGGTAAAATGCCTTGCTTGTCAGCCGTCATGATCACCAGCGCTCATCTCTTCTCACCCTCAATCAACCCGGGGTACACAACCCAGGGATTTGCCGAGTCACCCCTCGTCATCCGCCACCTCCATGATCTGCAAGAAGCCGCGGAAGCCGAGAGCGTCGAAGGAGAAGCCGCGGAAGCCGAGAGCGTCGAAGGAGAAGCCGCGGTATGAGCAACGCCAAGTGGGTCGCCGAGAAAGCGCGCCTGGAGACGGAGAACCTCCAGCGACGGACGAGGGAGAAGGCGCAGCGGCAGAGGAAGCTGGCCGCGCACCTGGCGGAGGCCGAGGCCCAGGCCCGTCGGCGAGGAAGAAGAAGAGGAAGAGGAGCTGGATGAGCCGCCAACTCCGGCTGCGTCTGCGGCGCCGCCGGTCAAGCGGAGGGGCGGCTTGTCTCCTCATCCTCATCCGTTCGCCGGATGGAGCCAAACCGCAGTCGCCTCGCCATCGCCGTCGCCGCGCTGGAACGCGTCCCGCACTACTCCCTGGGTACACCGACGCCGACCCCCATGGTGGTTTCAACTCCAACCTCACCTTCCCCCACCATCCGCCGATGATGTACGTCGGCTCACCGGGATACGCCTCCTCGCCGACGCTCCGTCGTGCCCTCCCCTTCGCCGGCCAGTCCTTGTTGGGCGGGATGCCCCAAGACCTCATGGACGACATCATCACCACCGGCTCGATGGCGACAGCGGCGTGCCCGAGCTTCCTCTCGCAAGGCGGGGAGTTTTTCTCGCGGGGTGGCGGGGATTACGGCCAAGGTGCGTCTGGAGCCGGTGTCAGCACGGAGGAGGCGGATGCGGATGCGAAGAAGGAGACGAGACGGCGCCTGCAGCGGAGGGAGCCCGAGGTGAGGATGGCGACACGGGCGGCCGCCGCCCCAGGAAGGGGACCAAGGTGACGCCGAACCTGCCCGTCGAGCCTCGCATCAAGTGGACGAGCAGGGAGGATGTCCTCCTCACCGAGGCATGGAAGACGGTCAGCCTCGACCCGATCGTCGGCGCCAACCAGGCCCTGGACAACTACTGGAAGCGGGTGAAGACGGCGTACGACGAGGGCCGGATGATCGACCCCGACTTCGCGTCGTGCGTCACAGAGCACGGCCAGAAGGCCATGGCCAACCATTGGGCGAACATCCAGGCCCAATGCAACAAGTGGCACGGCATCCAGCAGGAGGTCACGCACAGGCCGCAGAGCGGCGCGAACCGCGAGATGGAGGTGAGAATTCCGCCGTGATTGCTTTCTTTGCTTCGCCATGTAGCTCATTGCTGCCGGTCTCGTCGCCATGTAGCTCGTCCGGATGCTCGAGGCGTTCAAGGAGGACGAGAAGACCGACTTCAAGTATCTCCACGTTTTCGTCGTCATCGAGGGGTGCGAGAAGTGGGCGGAAACACGCCGTGGGATCGGCAAGGGCAAGGAGTACGCCCCGGACGCGGCGGCTGCTGGTGCGTCTGATGGCCGTCCACCGATGGGCCACAAGAAAGCCAAGGCGGCGAGGGACGGCGCGCCGGCAGCGGCAAAGCTCGAGGCGTCCATCCAGACCTGCATCGCCGACGCCTAGACCCATGCCGCCAAGAGGGAGGACATCGCCAACAAGAGGTGGGCGGCGCTCATGGCTAACTCCCAGGTCAAGATCGACCTCCTCAGGACCGGCACCGTGGCGAAGAAGAGGAACCACGACCTCGCATTCCTCACGGGGGGCGATCGGGCCGCGATGGACCCCGAGGTGAGGACATGGTTCATGGCGCAGCGCTGTCACATCCCCAGCGACATCGTCCCGGCTCCGGCCCCGACCCCGACGAACACGACCTGCGACAGTCTGGTGAGCTCGGCCAGTCCAGCCGAGACGCCGCCCGCCCAGCCTACATCCGCTGCGCCGACCGCGCCGATCGACCTGGATAACGCCGAGACAGCTGCCACGGCCATCGACCTGGAGGCTGCCACGCCCGTCGTCGACCTCGAGGCCACTCCGAGCTCGGCGCCAGCTCCAACCACCACGTCCATCGTCGACGTCGACTCTGACGCCGCGGCGTCGCCGGCCTCTATCTGATCTGTGCATCAGCAGAATGCCGAATGTGGCCATGATCGCCGACTGTTGGCTTGATCAAGACTATTTGATCGCCCAACTGTGGCGTTTTTGTAATGATTGCCCAACTATGGCTGCTGTGATCGCCGAACTCGGACTATTTTTTGGAGGCGGGAAGAAGAACTTTCGAATTTCTGGGCTATGTGTTTTCCCTGGGCCGCCGAACGGCTGGTGAAATCGCCCCCCCCCCCCAGGTTTTGGTGCGGGGCGACGCTAACCCTAAAAAGCGCCGCTTCAAAACCTGGGGGCCGAACGGCTGGAGATGCCCAGAGGCGCGCGGGGCCGACCAAGCACAGGCGCCGACGCCAGACACGCAGCTGCCGATACTACAAAAGCATGAGTCTGCCACAGAAAATAGCTAGCCAGCGTGCGCTGAACGGTTGCTGCAGTCATTATTGTTCTTGTTAGAAGGTGTCGTGTATTAACACCTAGCAGAACAGAGTACCGCAGCGATATGGCGCCCAGGCTCCAGGAGCCCGGGATTTGAAATTTTAAAAACATTAAATTTAAAGTTTCGAAAAAATTCAGAAAAAAAATACCACGATGTAGAAAACCTTATGCACTACGACTGTGAAAAAGGTCTTTATGTGAAATACAATGTATTCTAGCCTTAGAAAAAAGACAAAAATGCAGATCTGGGCATGATCAGATCAACTTTTTTTCTCTAAAATTCGTTCGTTTTGATCAACTTTTTTTTCTCTAAAATTTGTTCGTTTTGTCTTTTTTGCTGAGCCAAAAGTACAATGTATTTCAGACTGAAATTTTCCACGATCGTAGTGCATGTGGTTGGCTACATCGAGGTATTTCTTTTCGAATATTTTGAAATGTTTTAAAATTTTCAAAAACAGGCTACCTGTAGCCCGGGCACCATTGCCACTATTCGTGCAAACACGGGATTTTATAGCAGTTCCCCTGGGTACTTTTTAGATAGTTGTCCTTGTACTTGAATAGCAAATTAAAGAAGAAAAGAGTCCCGCTAAGGTACAGCGCCTGAGCCCACTCGGTGCCTTTCGGTCTTATGCACTGGCGGAGCACGGCCCACCCAGGTTTTTTGCAAAAATAAAATCAACTAGTAGTATTTAGCAAAAGAGGCCCAGCCCATCAGCGCATAGGCCAGTTTCGTCACCTCTACATCTCCTCTCCCAGTTCTCCTCACCTCACGCTGCTCACAACTCAAAACAGAACCACGGCCATGGAGGGAGATGGCTAGGTCTAGCAATTTCAACACGAATTAGACAAGAAAAGAAGGAGAATAGGGGAGAATCGGTGGAGGGCAAGCTGCAAGCAGCAGCGCTGCCACGCCATCCGTAGCCTGGGAGCGGCCACTAGGCATCACCTCACGGGCAGGGCACGGCCTGACAGCCGCATGATCTAGGGCACCGGCCGCAGGTCCAGGTCCAGCATCCGGCAATCGATGCTGTGACCGAATCGTGCCCATTATTCTCATCTTTCCCTCCTCAGGTACTTCTCCTTTCTTTCCCCTTGCTTGAATTGGAACAGAAGCAACAGAGACAAGAAAAAATTTCTGCTCAATTTTTTGTGCTTTCTTACAGCCTGGCCCGCCCATGATTTTTTTTCGAGCTCCGCCACTGGTCTTATGTTAACGAATCTCAGCTGCTGGAACTCGTAGGCTTTAGAGCGATTAATCCCTGTCATTCAATGTCTGCTACTTTAATAATATTAGATAGATATTTGTTTCCAGTTTGAAATATTTATCCCAGTAATTAGTTAGTTTAGTTCACTTTATTTCAGTAATAGTATTTCAGTACTTTGCATTTTTGTTTTCCCAGCAAGCATGTCTTGGATGCTTCTCTTTCTCCCACTCGTGGTGCTGCTCCTCTGACTCGTGCTGCTCCGTCTCGTCCAACTCGTGGTGCTGCTCTTTGTACTCCACAAGCAAACATCAACACCACAGGTCCTGCGTTCAACACTAGGAGTAGAACAAATAACCATGTGATGCTCATTAGTAGTATTATGGTGGGACATGATATGTTGTGTATTTTGGTTGGTAACTACATGTGGTAACTGGCATGATATGTGAGATATGATGGGCGGAGTCTTATGACCTGATATTTGTTTAGTGACATGTTCAGTGACCGTGTTACTTGATGCTATGTTATGATTTGTGGATTGTAAGTGGCATGATGCTTTTAAGGAAAATATAGATTTATGGTCTACCTTTTGTCATGTGATAGGACTCAAATGAAATGAAGATGGCAAAATGAAAAATTGTTGATCCATCTTGTCACAAATAATTAACCATGCTGTTGATAGCTATATATAAACATCATCGTATCTAGCGAGTGGAGATTTTTTGCTCCAATGCTACTGCTATTTTAAAAAATATCGAAAACCATATTTAATATTTTCAAAAAATTCCGCAAAAAGATACGGATGTAGGTAATGGTGTATCCCATGAACGTGCAAAACATCAATTTCAAATACTTTATATTTTGAACTACACAAAAATGAGAAAAGTATGGATCCGAGTATGCGTATTTTCCAATCGCTAGGTTTTAACAGATTTTGTTATTTTCGTGTAGCCCATAATACAAACTATTTAAAATTGATATTGTGCACCTATGTGGGATACAATATTGGCTACGTCGGGATTTTTTTCAGAATTTTTTACAGGAACACTGGTGCTCCGGAGACAAAAACACTTTCCGGTATCTAGCTATATACAAGGGAGGTACAACAACTTAGCACGAATGTGCAAACAAGTAAATTAGATATAAGATAACAATGTCAAAATAACAAGAAGCAGAGTACATGTAATAGACAGTACTGACATAACAATGACAACATACATGATAAATAAACGGTTTTGCTAAGTCTCAGCTAGCTAGCTGAGAAATAGCTTATGTCTCAGTCACCTCCTCCACCCTCCGATCTGCCTCGTGATTCGTGCGAACATATAGGTCTTCTTCTTCCTCGCGCGTCCATGGCGGCAAGCCGAGCCGGAGCCGCCGCAGCCGCGGCTGGCCGCGGCGGAGGCGAGGAGCAAACTTCGGTTGGAGGGTGAAGGGTTCAGGTTCGCCGGCGCTGGAGAAGAAGGGGCGGGGTTTTAGAGGGAGGGCCGGGGCGGCGGCGGACCGGCGGTGGGCCGCGGTTGGAGGAGGGCGGGGAGCCGAGGCGGCGCGGGAGCGGCGCCGGGCGCGGGTGGCGGCATGGCCGACGGTACGTGGTGGCGGGGGTCGCCGGAGTTGGAGAAGAAGGGGTGACGTTAGTCGACTGAGTCCTAAGCTAAGTCTCAGTCGACTGCGTCATAGACACACACATAAATAAACACCTACGATTGCTGTATCCACTAACATATTCATGACGAATAATTTTAAATATTACAGCTGCTCAATAAGAAATCGCTATCTTAAAGATATCAACAGGGAGAAAGCGACGCCATTTTCAAGGATTGAGCACGCTGTTGGTTGTCGGTTCTTCGAGCTTGTTTGGCGGTGCCTAATGATGACACGCTTTGCTACACCACAAAACCACAGATTAAACAAGTTTGATCTGGCTAGCCACCCCTCCCATTACCAACAGATGGGCACGAATACTGAACTTGGACTTCGGACAGACTAAAAATGCCGAGCTGACGGAAGCTGCAGACAATTCAGTCAACTGAACTCGGTGTGTGTACTTATCGGCAGCCTCCCGGTCCCCATCCAGTGCTGAATTGACACCAGGAATCAAGCAAGATCAGAGTAGTAGGAGTAGGTGTGACTTCCAGTAACCATCGCTCCCCAGAGTCCACAAGACTCCAGCTTGAGAGAACGCTCGGCACGGCACGGCAAGTCGGCCAGCCACCATGGCCGCGGCGGCTCTGAACCTCCTCCTGCTGCTGATCCTCCTCCCGGCGCGCCAGGCTCTCGCCACGGCGGCCGGCGACGCGCACCCGGGGTACGGGGGCGCGGAGGCCGACACCTGCGGCCCGGCGCCGGGCGGTGGGGCGCGCCACCGCCACGGCCCGGCGCTGGAGGAGTACGGCGACGGTCGCATCGTGGACATCACGCACGCGTACCGGCCGATCATGCCGGCGTTCGCGCCCGGCGCGACGGTGGGGCCCCTGGTGCGGCTCAAGGCGTCCATGGAGGATGGCTCGGAGTACAACCTGTCGGAGCTCCGGATGGAGTGCCACATGGGCACCCACGTCGACGCGCCGGGACACATGAACCAGGCCCACTTCGCCGCCGGCCTCGACGTCGACACGCTCGACCTCGATGTCCTCAACGGTGCGCGCCCTTGGCTTTCTTGTACTAGTAACTTGTGATTTGTGAATGATTCTGGCAGTTGACTTGTTCTTATTCCTGGACAGGTCCTGCGTTGCTGATCGATGTTCCAAGACACACGAATATAACAGGTAGGGCAGGCAAGATTTCCTCTCTTTTATTGATGAATCACCCTGCTTATGAACTTCTCATATCATGCCACAAGACTAATTTAACATGACAAGAGATATACACATGCTTCACTCGTATGGCGTAATATTCAGCTTCACTCGTATGGCGTACTATTCAGATATTGGTTTCTCTATCGAATTCATGGTTATCACGGTGGTTTCATGCTAATGCAATATACATAAACGAACATCTGCACTTTGAAAAGAAGTAGGGCTGAAATTATTACTAAGAAAACACATTCGATTCAGGTCCATGCTGTCTAGTATTTGGTATATGATGCCCCCACTATTTCTATGCAGCTGAAACAATGGAATCCCTAAATATACCGAAAGGTGTTCGCCGAGTTCTCTTCAGGACACTGAACACAGACAGGTAGATATTCAAGTAGAAAATACAATTTTTCACCATATCATTACTCGATCGTTTCAAATGCTGTGGTTGAACATGTATGTAAGCACATGATTTGATATGTAGGGGGCTCATGTGGAAGGCAGCTGGTGATCTGAGTTATGTTGGATTTACGGAGGATGGTGCACAGTGGTTAGTTGACAACACCGACATCAAGCTGGTTGGTAAGTAAACAGGAGCTGTATTGGTATCTTACCATATTTGCAAGAACCTTGAGAAATTGTAAACTACCTAGGTTCAGTTAGTTCATGACCTTTTTGCTTGGTGGATCAATATATTGCACCTATCACCTATCTGATGTGAACCTAACAGAGTAATATTGGTAATTCTGCAGGGATTGACTATATATCAGTTGCTTCGTTTGATCACTTGATCTCAGCCCACGTAGCCTTTTTCAAAAATGCGGTAAGATGTTGCCCTTTCATGATCCCAAACAGAAATATGAAACTGAAGACACCAGTTATTCTGTACTAACCTCTGATCCTATGTTGCTTATTCCCCGAATCTACAGCAAAAAATTCCTTCTCCAGCATTACTGACTGAATCCCTGAAAACATGATAATGCAGCATGGATGTTTACGAATTGA
Source organism: Poa pratensis (assembly GCA_947311845.1). Taxonomy (NCBI): domain Eukaryota; kingdom Viridiplantae; phylum Streptophyta; class Magnoliopsida; order Poales; family Poaceae; genus Poa; species Poa pratensis. Next base: position 29,598,467 of record CAMZMU010000043.1, read on the forward strand.
CCGAAGTCTTGGTTCCACAATTTCCTTGCTAATTAACCTCTTTTAAGGGAACAATGGTTGCTTACACTATTTTAATGCTCCTCCAAAGAACACTAATTTCACATATCGGTCATGAACACGATAAACTTATCTTCTTAGAGATTGCATTACTGATTGATAATATCGGTCGGTTTACTTTGTTCTGTCAGGATATCATCCTAGTTGAAGCCTTGAAACTAGACAACGTCAACACTGGACTATACATGCTCCACTGCTTACCTCTAAGACTGGTTGGGGCCGAGGGTTCACCAATCAGGTGCATTCTTATCAAGTGATCACTCCGCGTCTGCTCTTGTTGAAGGCTGCAACACATTGTGCCCGAAGATGCTACATCCTCGCTATTGTCTTGGTGCACAGTCCATCTCTGGAAAAATAAATTGCCTCGTGTCATATATATAAGTTTGTAATGTCAAATCTGAAAATTTAACATTACTACACAAATGTCAGTGGTGCTAGACAAACCTATAGCGACCCGTGGCAGTCTGCTTGCTCTGCCGCGTGCCATGCTGTATGTCTGTAACGGTGCTACCCACGTTGAACCACATGAATTCAGCAACTTTCAAGTACATTTAGATCAGGTGATTTATGCAATATTTTGACTCAACTCGACTATGACGAAACCTGCTAGTGCGAATCTCCTCTCATTGCTGATACGTTCAACTCTTCTTTGTGATGCTAGCCTGTCAAACTGCTTTATCTGCAACTATGTTTCACAAAATGAGTTCGCATTTTTCCTCTGGGTGTACATGGATACTGGTGTGCAAAGCAATATTAGCCCCTGAGCAACATGTGTCGTTCTTTGTAATGCTAGCATGTCGATCCAACATATCTCATCAGCAATACCATACATTACTGACTTACTGTACAAGAGTAAAGCAATTGGATCCTTCTCACCAGAGCAAAACGTATAGAGCATGTCAATCTGATATATATCTGGATGCTTACTATCTCATCAGTAATAGCGTACATTAATTTACAAGAGTAGGTGCAAAATTTGTACGAGAAAGCATATGCGGTCACTCAGGTTGATGAGTGGAAGTTCATCAGTAATAGCGTTACAGAAAAGACTCCAATGTGGGGGGAACCAGCTAATCTAGCAAAAATGACCTAATAGAACACCGGTTTTGCGATATCGATGATGACCAACTTTTCTATGTTGATGCTTTATGTTGCATCTTCCGCTGAATGATCCATCCAGCAGCTGGGCGAACAATAGATGCAATACTCTGTATGGCACTAGCAGGTAGATCTGTCAGATCACTCCGATGGATCAGGCCATAATGTCGCAAGCAGCAAGTGTGTAGCCTTGAGTTAGTACTTGATCACATGATGCCGCAGCCACAGCTCATACATAACCATGTGGAATGCATCATAAGGAAGAGGAGGTGAGTGCCATACAAAGTGTTTCTGAACCTGCAATCCAACTTAACATGTTAGTATCGGACTGCACTAGAAATTTTTGTAGCCATCTAGTTTTTGGTGCACTGCAAAAAACAGTCGTAAAATGAAATTATCTGTTACTCGGGTCTTACAAACAAACTTCAGAGCAGCTAATAGTCTAATGACAAGACAGGTGACATATTAGAAACTCGACCAACGAACAAAATATGTGCTCTTGTTACTTTGTATGCTGGTCTTCTAGATTATAGTCTATAGCAATTAGATTTAATATGCAACAACATTCTTCCGATTGTAAATAACTACTCTGTCTTGTAGATAAGGGAAGCTGAATGAGCATGGAAGTTCTATAATGACAAAATCTTCCTCGGGATATGCATACCTGAACTAGAGATTTGTGCAATGCAACAAATTCTTCCTGTGATATAGATTTCAGGATACCCTTCAGTTTGTATACATCACGCTCCTTAAGTACAACCGCAAACTTTCTCCAGTTAAGAACATCATTGAAAGGCAGATCATAGTAGTCCGACAAAATAACTAAAAGAACAGAATATAATGAATTAGTACATAATAATCTGGGGAGTTCGAAAATATTGAGTGCCCGTGAAAAGGGAATACAACAACGAATTGTCATGGATGAGATGTATTTTGCATGTCAAAAGTACTAACCAGGCACACAACCATAGTGTATTGAATCAGATATACGAGCACTGTTAACTTGAGAGCCACCAGGACAGATACAGAACTTAGTACGGTAGAACTGCTTCTGATAAACTAGCTCTCCAATAGCTCTATTAATCCGATTATTGCTGATAGCCAGCTCTGTATCATTCTCCCAGACTCGCGCTAAAATAACTCTTATTTTTGAATTGCGATGACCAGCCCAAAAACCAAGATTTGTCCTGTTTCCAAGTAACAAGATATAGATTTAGGAAGAGTGCAAATAGATGTTTAGGCTGTAGTTACAACCAGTTTATGGTTATCAACTACGGGCACTTCCAAATTCCATATGCACCAGAACAAAACATTAAGCACAGTGTAAAATCATGCACACTTCTGACTAATCCGATTCAGAGAGTATAAACTTCAATACATGAATAAGGAGACAATTGGGTAAATAAGTGTGTATGTTTCTGAAAACTTCTACATAAACCAGATATTCACTTTGCAAGAGGCTATAGTATTAGAGTTCTAGTGGAAGACACCAAGCCATCAAGTCTAGCAAAAAATATACTCAGGAGTTTTAAACTCTAACTCCACCTATGTCTTCTAGGCATAGCCGGTCCCAAGCCCGGGTAAACGAGGAGGGTTGTGATAGGCTTGGCGAGCCAACGTAAAAACTAGCCAGTCTCATGGGTAAGAAATCCATTTGGGCGAGAGTAGTACTAGGATGGGTGATCTCCTGAGAAGTCCTCGTGAAATGGTTTCATATCTAAGGGTTGTGATAGGCTTGGCGAGCCAACGTAAAAACTAGCCAGTCCTATGGGTATGAAACCCATTTGGGCGAGAGTAGTACTAGGACGGGTGACCTCCTCGGAAGTCCTCCTAAAAGGGTTTCATATCTAGCCTACTCCAACTTGTTTGGGACAAAAGGCGAAGAAGAAGAAGAAGAAAAAAAAGGAGTTTTAAACTCTATCGAATAAAAACTAGCATGTACAGTAGAAGTTTTTTTAGATCACATATAGAGGCACTTATAAGTACATAATATAGCACAACAAAAAGGAAGTGCTATCTCAACCTGTTTTCAACGTCATTCCCCCCTTCAGGTAGAGCAAATGGCTGCAATACTTGAGGCAGAGCAACATCCTTGTGAGGTATAAAGTCAACATTATAGCTTGGTGAGCAGACAACTCTAATGGAGTTCTTCACCATGAATGGAAGTCCTTCGAACGCTCTCACGCCTACGTCATGGCATGTGACAAAGAAGTGGTCAGCTCCTAGTGTCCGGTTCCAGTAAGGGTACTTGTTTATCAAGCCTTCAACATAATCCTTAACTATCATTGTCATATTTTCATACGAAGTACCCTGCAATGCTAAAAACGATGCATGTAAATTTTTGGAAGGAAAGTAGAGCAATGCAATGTGATGAAACGATTAGGGCTAGAGAGAGCGTATGGGACCTTGCCGCGCATCTTGTGGGGCGAGATGGGGACGAAGAAGAGGACGGCCCTGGCGGGGTCTTCGGTGCGGAAGTGGCTCTCCCGGATGTTCTGGAAGAAGTATCCCTCGCTGGCGTACTTTCCGGTGAGCTTCCGCGGCGTCTGGTAGAAGGTCTTGGGGTCGCCGTCCGGGTAGATGTAGACCTTGAAGCTCCGCTCCATGTCCGCGTACCCCGCCGCGAACGCCTCGGGGGAGTGGTACACGCTCGGGCGCGACGCCGCCAGCGAGGAGGGGAGGCGGCGGGATTCATCGACGGAGAGGGAGGGGGCCGCGGCGGGGCGGAGCGAGCGGAGGGAGAGGAAGGATATAGAGAGGAGGGCTACTGTGGCGAGGAGGAGGAGCGCCCGGGGGAGGGGAGAGGAGACGCCGGCGAGGCGGCCGGCCATCGCCGGAGGTGGGGGGAGGAGTGGAGCGAGGGAGTGATTCGGGTGCGGAGTTGGAAGGGAACAACGACTCAAGGGTGTTTTCTGTAAAATGTAGAGGACGTTTAGATCTCCGGCAACTGAACCTTTAAGCAATCCTAAAATTTGTTAAATTGTCAAAAAAAATCCTAAAATTTGTTTTTAAAAAAAAGCAATCCTAAAATTATGTCTGTCCCAATCGATCTCAAGCCCTGATTTCTGAATAAACGGCTCTCGATCTATGCACGTTTTCGTCAATATTCTTGCACATCGCTTTACTAATAGATCTCGAGCTGTTCAAAGGTTGAAGCCACGTGCATTCTCGATCCCGAGCTGGAGCTCGTTTTTCAAAAATAAAAACAAAAAATCAAAAGCGTCGTTTGGAAAACATAAAAAATTGGCAACTCGTTTTTCAAAAATAAAAACAAAAAATCAAAAGCGTCGTTTGGAAAACATAAAAAATTGGCAATCGCACTGTAAATCTGACTCACTGCTTTCTTTTTAAAAAGCAGAATAGTATGGCCTTTTGTCTAAAAAAAATACGATTACATATAAATGTCTACTATATATGTGCCAATTTTGATCCGTATATCTTTTTAGACGTGTGTCTAGACGCAAAAAAAATTGTGAAAGATCACAATATAGTTACAGTCTGTTGCTTTTTACTCGAAAGATAAATATACAGTTACACGGGTGCACCAAGCGCGGATACAAAAAAGCAACCCAAGACCTAACAACATTGAATTCTATAATTACTCTCCTATCGACATCATGTTGCTAGAACACATAAAAGAACGACTGCCAAATTGTCCTCCTGTGTATCGATTCTGTCATGTAGTATTAGCCAGGCAAAACATATGTGCTTGACTGGCATTTACTCTTCCATATCCAGCAAGAAGGAGCATCTGGAGGAATGTGTTGGAAATGAAGCTTATACACCTTGCTTGGTTTGAAAACCCCATTACCTAGTGTGCAGACCCAGACATCCTTAGTGTCTTCATTCAAACTAATATCCTGTAGCAAAACCTGCAACTGCATGTATTGTTCATGTGCTTCCAAAGAGAGTGGAAGATAGAACTCAGCTACAGATTGCAGTTTATCGAGGGCAAAAGAGAACAGTCTTGGAAACCTTTCCTCCAGCTTTCCTTGCAACCAGGTATCTGACCAAAATAAGACAGAAACTCCATTGCCCACCACACATTTTGTAATCGCCCTGTAAGCATCAGACAAAGCAAAAATCCCCCTCCACCAAAAAGAGCCTACAGCATGAGGGACAGTGTGGTAATAGTATACATCCTTTACCAATTGAACCCAGGGTGTACTGTCATTATTATAAAACTTATGGAGATGTTTCAGTAAAAGAGTTGTATTCTGAACCTTCAAATTTATGACGCCAAGACCACCTATGTTTTTAGGTCGGCAGACCATGTCCCAAGCTGCCAAGGAGTTGACCTTGTCTTTATCTTTTTTCCTCCATAAGCAATGCCTTCTTCCTCTACCAATTACCTCCAGCATTCCAACTGCGTGATGCAAGCTGAGCATATAAAATGTAGGTAAGGAAGATAGGACAGAGTTGACTAAAACCAATCTATCTCCATAAGAAAGAAAATATGTGGTTGATGTCAGCCTTCTCTCAACTCTATCAGTCAAAGGGGACATATCCCTAATGGTTGGTTTAGTTGTGCCCATTGGCAAGACCAAATAAGTGAAAGGCATAGTCCCCAATTTAAATTCAAAAAAAGCTGCAAGGTCGACCATCTCTTCCTGTGGCACATTTATTGGCATCAGGACATGTACACACACATCTTGTGAACACCCAGCATTTGTTTCGGAATTTTTTGACACTTGTAAAATTGAATTTTAAAGAGTGGTATCATGATATCATTAAGGCATGGGATCACTAGATATTTTTCCAAAATATCCCTCACCGTAGCCCCCAGCCGTATAGACACCTCCATAAACAGGTCTCGAATCTCCACGCGTTGTAAAGACGACCATGAACGAATCATGTGTGTAGCCTGTATACAACATGCAGAGATGCATTTTTATCATCAAAAACCTTATTATTTCTACATAACCAAAATGATCATATTACGACAAGTGCTCCCACCCTAAAAATTAATCTAAACTTGTGACCAATACCACGAAGCCAATTAATAAAGACATTAATTAGCTATACTCCGTGGCGGATACAAGTTAGACGCAGCTTGGATGGATGACCATATAGAACGTGCGAACTTGCACTCGAATAATAAGTGGGTAATTATTTCATCCTTGTCACAAAAAACATATTTTATACTTCCATGTCAGTTACGCTTGACCAGATTATCCTTCGTGAGGATAACCCCTTTACGAAGGTACACGCAAAAAAAATTGTGGTATCTTCATTTTCAATATTTTCTTACTATCATCAACTGGCATAGAAGGATGAACCAAAACCCTATACATGTAATCCAATGAAAATTTATCATTTTAATGTAGATTACAACGAAATTCATTAGTCCCTTGTGATAGTTGGACCATTGCCAATCTCCCTAAAAGGGTATTCCATGCCACAAGCCTAGGACAGATTTAATCTCGCCTGGATGTCACATTTGTTGGAGATGTCTCAAAAAATCAAAGCTAATGTATCGCTCTTGTGACAAACTATATTGTATAGAGTTGGATATTGCTCACGGAGTGTGATGTTTCCCAACCACTTGTCCTTTCAGAACCTTAATTTCCAAGTCATCCTTGATGTTAAATGATCCAAAGCGAAAAAAAATGTTTCTTCGTCGCCATTAGACTATGTGGTAGCCACTCTTGCTAGATTCTCCACTCGCCCTCTGGAGGGCAGGAAGCCCCGGAGGAGGGAGTTCCATGGAAAGAGAAAGCGGACTCAACATCTCGCTAACCCGGATTTGGAGGAAAAGGACGAGCGGAGAAGAGAAAGACGAAGAAAGGAAACTGGCAGACGCACGCTGGAGCACAAGCAGCAACAACCAACAAATGAGCAAGAATCGAAGGACATGAAGGTGAAGCAACCACGACAAGAGGCTGCAGCAGGGATGGCGCAGTGGTGAAGAAATAGAGAGTACAGAGGCACCATGTCACTGATGACCGACGCCCAGGTGCACTCCCGAATCGAGCGTGCAACTGGGGCCGGAGGGAAGACAACCGGAGAAGACTCTGGTAACACCTCCAAGGAGGAGATGCAACGCCCACGGGCGTAGCTGCCACCGGCATCCACGCAAGTCTGGCTCGAATTTCACCCGGGCCCCAATCGTACCACAAGGACTGGCTGCAGGTAATCATTTTGGCATTTATAGAAAGAAACAAAATCAAACTTCTAAATATCATTTCCATTTATTTTTTATAAATTCCAGGCTCACTAGAACTCGAGCCAAAGCTCTCACTCCAAGAATGACATGCTACATAATTACATTTTTTTCAGGTTCTATTTACATCAGCTCTTAGTTCAGATGTTAGCACCGTACCAGTACTGCACTAAAGCAAGAGCCCACAATAAATTCCTACTATGTACTTCATGCCGGGGCGAGTGTCAATCAATATAATCAACTGAAAAGTTTCGGTAGTTTTACAAGCCTGTATTCAGAGTCTCAGAGACCCAAGTGGGTGGCATGCATCATGAATCTAATCAGAGGGGATCACTGCATTCAGCTGCTGGGCCTGCGTCGCCGGAGGTAGAGGAACAACGCCGTGCATGCTGCTGCTGCGTAAGGGAACACGGTCCAGATGCCCTGGATGCAGAAGGAAGTATGACCTGGATTAGACGGGTTAGGGGGAGGGAGAAAGGGAATTGTGGGGGCGGAAGATGTACCACGGCAGCTGCAACGCTTGCAAGCGCCACGACGGGGCGTTCTCTGATAAGAAATCCGACCGCTAACTGCAGTGTAACATCGTGTATGTCATGAGTAGGATTGGCAGATTCTCATTTATTTATATGTTGTAAGCTTTTGTGTTGATAATTCAAATTGGCATAGCAAGTGGTCACTTGGTAACTTAGAAGTAACATAAAATTTATGAGGTCAATATCACTTTACCTGGATAGGAAGAGTAAATAGACAGCCGCAACAAACTCCAGCGAAATAACAATCTGCTGATACGCCCTGTTTACAGATACCATTAATGTCGATAACAAGGCATTCATGAGCAGTATATTTGTTGCTAATTGCACCAGAGAGTGATCTCTGAATAAGTACTAACCGCTGCGCCGGCCAGAAATGCTGTCGGATTCCTAACACCGATCGAAAACCGCTCAACTGCAGTAAATTGAACCGACATTAATAACTTAATGTGCTCAAAATTTTGTTTATCAACGCATTTCCCGCGCATGATGCTTGCCCAAATCTTAGTTATTGCGAAACTACTTTCGGATGCATACCCAAACCAATGAGGTTCCCGTACTTTTGTATCGCACGGGATACACTAAGGGCTTTCTCCTTGCTAACTCCAAGCTAAAAAAAATAGCTGCAATTAGATATCGCTATAATAGACAAACGTTTGCAATATAGAATGGGCAAATAAATGATAAACCCCTGCCTAACCTTGCTGTATATGTCTTCAGAGGCTCTTGTTTGCCTAAAAAGCTTCCCAGGATAGAACGGAACCATATCGCTGATACAAACACCCCTGCATCAAAGGATGGTTTATGGTAATACTTTAGATTAGTTTATGTTGTAATATCCTCTGATAAAACGGTCTATAAACAGAGGACAGAGGATGACCATACCAGTAAACCCACAACACTGTCGAAATTATATAAGATGAATTTGCCGAGAACGAGTTAACTAGAGATTGCCAAGTTCCATCCAAACAAAGGGTCCGTGCTAAGGAAATCCCAACCTACATCATCAAGAAAAAAGTCAGTACACTTATCAACAACAAACTAATATGAACAGGTATAATAAATTTGTGCATGTCAAAAAATAGAGTTGGAATCTTAGATGAGCATAGTCTGAGGTACCAGTATAGAGGACAGACCCAAACGTTTAAAGCCTCTTCACTAACAAATAGTCCAAATCCAGCAGCCATGAGCAACCAGAAGCAGACCCACCTGAAGAAAAAATTATTAGCAAACCCAATTTATTAAAGAAAGTTCTGGTAAACCTTTTCAGTTGTCAAATAATTTTGCAGTGATAAATATTGTTCTTGAAACCTAGCAACAAAGAAAGGAGAAAATAAATCTAAGTTGTATAAGCATGGACCAGAGCTAAAGATAGGGAATGATGCTTGGAGGCTACAGGATCATCCCAGAAGCAATTGTATCTAGACATGGACCATTGTGTGCAGTGTTAAATTCAATCGCAGTTCACGGAGGAATAGATCTGACACGAGTAAATGGCACCCGCGGGCACTGAACTCGTCACTCGGGTGCACTTAAGTCACTCAACTCCAGATTCTTGTGAACCCGTCACTGAACTCGACAATCGTGTGCACGCGTGGTCACTCGGCCGTTTGTTGACCGGTTTTTGACCAGAATTTTGCAAATAAACCCTCGTATTTCTTTCTTTCTTTCAGATCGGTCCATTTGGTTATTTTCGTGCGGGCCTCCTTTTCCTCGCGATGGACCGATCTGAAAGAAAGAAAGAAAGATGAGGGTTTATTTGCAAGATTCTGGTCAAAAACCGGTCAACAAACGGCCGAGTGACCACGCGTGCACACGATTGTCGAGTTCAGTGACGGGTTCACAAGAATCTGGAGTTGAGTGACTTAAGTGCACCCGAGTGACGAGTTCAGTGCCCGCGGGTGCCATTTACTCGATCTGACACCTCACAGACTGCCAGTGTCTCACGAATACGTTTCAACAATATTTTTTTTTTTTACTTCAGCATCTACTTATTCCTAGAGTTATAGCACAACATTTAGATTGTGGGGGAACAGAGAAATGGTCAGATGCACATACCCTTGTGTATATTCCGGTATTATGACCTTCTTCCCAAATAGAGAAAATGTATATCCAATAGTTGCTGCTGCTGTATCTGACTGCGTGGAAGCATCTATAATTTGTGGCAAGCTGAAAGAAGGACCAGATGTAGGCTGCTTCAGGAAGATGGATATCACGGTGACAGTCACTGCAACACCCAGAGCAACTGCCACTTTTGCAAGGAAAGAAGCACCGGGATTGCTAGATTCCACTTCCACGATGATCTCACTCGCATCGCCGCCACCAGCAGAAGGATCTGCTCCAGACATCGCCTTTGCAGTCCACGAACCCAAACGTGGCAACTGTCAGCGTACCTGCATCACCTATCGATGATCAGCAACAGGAAGTGAAGCCCAGGCGAACCAAGCGGGCTCCAGGCTGGCTTGCAGGCCATGTATGGGCCGGAACTGGGCCCTGTAACAATTGAGTGGCGCATGAGAGCTATTTGAGGAACGAGACTAGCTAGCAAGAAACCTTGGCTTGTAACAGAAGAATAGATCGGACCGGACGGCAGTGCCGTGCCGTGTATGCGAACCTGCTCGGGGGAGGTGGGGAGGAACGAGCTACCAACTATAATCCATCAATTCCATGAGTGATTTCGTGATCTAGTTCATCTAAACTTGCCCGGATCCGAGTACCTTACAGCAACCTTCGCATACTGTCAATATTTGCAGGAAAGGAATATCAAACATCTAATGCAATTGATGAAGTCTCTGTTTCCCAACTGCAAATTTCTGAAGATTAGGAGGGCGCAAAACACTCCAGCTCACGAGTTAGCTCAGCTTGCGAAATGTGATGGGAAAGTTAGCTAACATATGGTTACCACCCCTGCCCGCCGCTATTTCCAGCTTAGCTGTAACAAACTCTGTAAACTGTTCAAATATGAATGTATGAGCGCCTCCCTCTAATAAAAAATAAATATCTAAGGCAATTCCGCAAAGCACCTTTGCTGTAACAAAATTGAGCACTAAATACACAAAAGATTACTGTAAAAAAATCCACAGATAGCTAAATTCAGTGAGAAATAAAGAGACTTAGAACAACTACACTACAGACAGTACAGAGGCTACAGCGATGCGCTAGCCACTAGCCACAAATCGATGACGCAGAAATATCGTGCAGGCAGAGGAAATCATAGGCCGTCTGCACAAACCACCTACGGAGAAACACGACACCATCAAACCCTGATCCTATCAGAGGCAGCTCCAAGACAAGGAAAACACTGTTAAATGTAATAGTTAGTTGATATTTTCTGTATACCGTATGAGTTGTATACGGATACGTATTATGTATGACTCTGGCCTTTGTGCCTATATCAACACGCAACCGATGTGGACTCAAGCATCGTTCCAGTCATTGTTTTGACATGGTATCAGAGCCCCTCCTCCCATGACCTAGCTGCCGCCGCCGCCGTCAGAAACACCAAGAACAACATCTGCCGTCACCGCAGCTTCTCCTGCCGTCGCCGCACACAAACACCAAACCAAAAACCACAACCAGACATCCAAAACAACAACAATCCCGCCGCCACCGCCGCTGTAAAAGCCGCCGCCGCGATCAAGACATTATCCAGAAGTCGCCGCCGCTGTGAAAGCCGCCGCTGCATCAACAACAACAAAACCCAGGTCGGATACCTGACCAGATCATCATCATGAGTTCGAGTTCATCGTCGTCAAGCGCTTCTCTCGCTGCTGCCCTGGGTGCTCCTCCGTCCCAGCAGCTGACGAGGAGTAATTTCCTCCTATGGCAAGCCTTGATCATTCCGGCGTTCCGTGGCGCCAACGTCATGGGCCTCCTAGATGGATCTGATCGCGCGCCGCCAAAGATCATGGAGGTTGAAGACTCTGACAAGAAGAAGATCTATGTTGAAAACCCTGAATACGTGGTCTGGATTGCCCGGGATCAGCAGGTGCTCCGTTTTCTGCTGAATTCATTGTCACCGGAGATCTTGTCACATGTTCTCGGCATGGACAGCACCGCTGCTGCGTGGACTGCTGTCAACTCCATGTTCAAGACAGCCTCTCGCACCAAGGCCCAACATCTGCGTGAGCAACTCAACGACACAAAGAAACTTACTATGACAGCTGATCAGTACTACACCAAGATGAAGGGCTTCTCTGCCGAGCTCTCAGCCCTTGGAAAACCTGTTGGAGAGGATGAGCTCCTGGGTTATCTGCTGCATGGTCTCGACAAGGTAGAATACAACTCGCTCATCACATCTATTAATGCAAATCCAAGCACCACACTAGATGAATTCTATGAACAACTCTGTGGGTATGATATGCGCAATGGCGTTGAAGAAAATGGCTCCTTTATCTCCTCAGCGAATCTGGCTCGCCGAGGCTCTGATCGCATGCGCACCCGCACTCCACCTCCCCGTGGTTACTCACCTCCTCGTGGTCGCAGCCCTGACTATAGCTCCTACCGTGGAGGTGGTGATGGTGATCGCTACCGTGGAGGTGGTGATGGTGATCGCTACCATGGAGGTGGTGATGACCGAAGCAGCAACAACTGGCGCCGTCCTGATCAGCGAGATGGTGGTGATCGCTACCATCGATATGATGGTGGTGGGCGTCGTTCAGATCGCACACCAAGTCGATACGTGGATATTGACTGTCAGATATGTAAGAAGCATGGACACCCCGCCAGTGATTGCTGGTGGCGCTACGCCGATGACAAGAAAAAGAAAGAAGAAAGAGAGAAAGCTGCACACCTTGCCTCGTACGGAGTGGACCCAAACTGGTATCCAGATACAGGAGCCACCGATCATATCACCAGCGACTTGAGCAAGCTCCTCATTGCAAACAAGTACCACGGACAAGAAACAGTCCGCACGGCTGAGGGTTCAGGTATGGCCATTAGTCACATTGGTAATTCAATATTAAGTACACCTCGTGGTTCCTTTGATCTCAAAAATATCCTTCATGTCCCCACTGCATCTAAAAATCTTGTTTCTGTTCATCGATTTACCCTTGATAATCATGTGTTTATTGAATTTCATCCTTTCTTCTTTTTAATCAAGGACCAAGCAACTCGAAGAATTCTGTTTAGGGGCCCTTGCTATGGTGGTCTATATCCCTTAGTGCCCACTTTTCACGAGACCTCCAAGCAAGCCTTCGTCACAATAAAGCCATCATCCTCTACATGGCATCGCCGCTTAGGACATCCTTCTTCTTTTGTCGTTCAGCAAGTTCTTAGGAAAAATAAAATAGCTTACACCCCAGAAAGTACTCCATATGTATGTGACTCTTGTCAACTTGCTAAGAGTCACCAATTGCCATACCCCATATCCTCTAGTGTTTCTACTGCTCCCTTGGAGCAAGTATTTTCTGATGTATGGGGTCCTGCCCCCCTTTCTGTGGGAAAACATGCCTATTATGTAAGTTTTATCGATGATTTTAGTAAATTTACTTGGATCTATTTGCTTAAGAAGCGTTCTGATGTTTATCAAGCTTTTCTTAATTATCAGCAATATGTTGAGCGTAAGTTTGCTAAGAAAATTGTTACTATGCAAACTGATTGGGGAGGCGAGTATGAGAAATTAAATGGTTTCTTTCAGAAAGTTGGCATAACTCATCATGTTTCATGTCCTCATGCTCATCAACAAAACGGGTCTGCTGAGAGAAAACATCGTCATATTGTTGAAGTTGGTCTTGCCCTACTAGCCAATGCCTCCATGCCTTTAAAATTTTGGGATGAGGCTTTCATCACTGCCACCTTTCTTATTAACTTGCTTTCTAGCAAAGTCATAGATTTTGACACCCCCACTGAACGACTCCTCCACGTCACACCAAATTATGATGCCCTTCGAACTTTTGGTTGTGCTTGTTGGCCCAATCTACGACCTTACAACAAACGAAAACTCGCTTTTCGTTCTAAAAGGTGTGTCTTTCTTGGATATAGTCCTCGTCACAAAGGTGTAAAATGTCTTGATGTCTCCACCGGTAGAATTTATATTTCTCGTGATGTAGTCTTCGATGAGAATGTGTTTCCTTTTGCATCTCTTCATCCTAATGCCGGTGCTCTTCTCAAACAACAAATTCTACTTCTTCCATCATCCACATCATCTCCTCATGAAGGTGTACAAAATATTGATAACCATGTGGTTCCTATAGTGCCTATTACTAATGTGTTGCAGGCAGATGCAGCATCTGAAGAAAATTTCAGCCAAAATGATCAAGCAACGGATCCAGAAAATCATGTTGAAATTCCGCCACAAGATGACGAAATTAGCACAGACAGCCATGCAGATTCGGAAGCTTCGGACTCCGATCCCGAGGCTGATTATCCTACCTCGCCTGCGTCGCGCAGCGCATCCGGTGCGCATGGTGACCACACGCCCGCTGGGGCCCGTGGCCATGCAGCGTCTCCCGCCTCGTCACCTGGTGGTCAGGCGCATCTCGACGGGTGCCCTGCTGTCTCCCAGGGATCCTCTGTGGCCAGCAATGGAGAGGGCAACTCTACTGCCCATTCAGAAGACTCAAATGATGCTGAAAATTTAGATGCTTCGGATGCTTCTGTGTTTTCGTCATCTCCTGATGTACCAGCTCCTCCACCACCTGGTGTTCGCACTCGTCTTCAGAAAGGTATACGTCAGCCAAAAATATATAGAGACGGTTGTGTTCGATATGGTTTGCTCTCTTCTACAGGTGAACCAAATACACTCATAGAAGCGTTAAATGATTCCAACTGGCGCCAAGCAATGCAAGAGGAGTATGATGCATTGATTGAAAACAAGACATGGCATCTTGTTCCCCCGAGCAGCAACAGGAATTTAATTGACTGCAAATGGGTATATCGCATAAAGAAGAAAGCAGATGGCTCTATTGACAGATACAAGGCACGATTGGTTGCAAAAGGATTCAAACAAAGGTATGGCATTGATTATGAGGATACTTTTAGTCCTGTGGTTAAGATTGCTACTATCAGAACTGTCTTATCACTTTCTGTCTCCCGAGGATGGAGTTTACGGCAGCTAGATGTCAAGAACGCGTTTTTACATGGTGTTCTGGAAGAGGATGTATATATGAAACAACCCCCGGGTTTTGAAAATCCACATGCTCCGCATCATATCTGCAAGCTTGATAAAGGTCTTTATGGACTAAAACAAGCACCTCGAGCCTGGTATTCTAGGCTTAGTTCCAAGTTAAGTGGTCTCGGTTTTGTACCATCAAAGGTTGATACTTCACTGTTTCTTTACAACAAGTCAGGTATCACTGTTTATGTGTTAATCTATGTTGATGACATTATAGTGACAAGCTCTTCGGATGACGCCATCACTGTTCTGCTTCGCAATCTCAATGAGCACTTTGCCATTAAGGATCTAGGAGACCTACATTTTTTCCTTGGTATTGAGGTAAAAAAGGTACCGAATGGGTTGATTCTAACCCAAGAGAAATATGCTACTGATTTACTTGCAAAGGTTGGTATGAGTAGCTGCAAAGCTGTACCTACACCCTTATCCTCTACAGAACAGTTGTCCCTCACTGATGGTACACCGTTGGGTCCGAAAGATAGCACTGAGTTCGCAGCATTGTTGGAGGTTTGCAGTATTTGACATTGACACGTCCAGATTTATCTTATTCTGTGAACGAAGTTTGTCAGTTTCTTCATGCTCCAACTACTGAACATTGGACAGCTGTAAAGCGTATTCTGAGATACATACAAGATACTGTGAAAGTTGGAATCACATTTATTAAGTCATCATCCATATTCCTCAGTGCTTTCTCCGATGCAGATTGGGCAGGTTCTCTTGATGATAGGCGATCCACTGGTGGTTTTGCCATATTTATTGGACCGAACTTGATCTCTTGGAGTGCCAGAAAACAAGCTACAGTGTCCAGGTCCAGTACTGAGGCTGAATATAAAGCCTTAGCAAATGCTACAGCAGAGTTAATTTGGGTTGAAGCTCTCCTTGGTGAACTTGGAGTTAAACTGAAGGAAAAACCTTGTCTTTGGTGTGACAATTTAGGTGCTACCTATTTGTCTGCAAATCCAGTGTTTCATGCTCGTACAAAACACATTGAGATAGATTTTCACTTTGTTCGAGAAAGAGTTGCTAATAACTTATTGGACATCAAGTTTGTTTCAAGCAAAGATCAAGTTGATGATGGCTTCACAAAGGCACTTCCTGTAAAACAGTTAGATGAGTTTAAACGTAATCTAAACCTCTCAAAAGGTTTAGATTAAGGGGGAGTGTTAAATGTAATAGTTAGTTGATATTTTCTGTATACCGTATGAGTTGTATACGGATATGTATTACAACCTCTTAATGCGACAGCAGGCGGCGGCGGCGGCGGACCGGCGGGATCCTGCCGAAAAGGTGGCTCGGCGGCGGAGGAGTCGAGTAGGAGGCGATGGCGGAGGGGAGCCGAAGTGCGCGGGGACCGTCGCCATGTGAGGAGGCGGCGGCGGCGGCAGCGGCAGCGCGTGTATCAGGACCAGGCTATCAGCGTATGTTTTGTGTGGTGCCAAAGCAAGATATGCGGGCCCGTCTGATCTGATTTGCGGGCTCAATAGATCAGTATTTAATTTTATTTTTTTGGTTCTCTGAAACTTGGGTTCCGATTGTCCTTGACATTTTTTTGGTTTATGAGAAAGATCTATTTTAAATATCAATATGTTACATGATAATTCAGGATGTCAAGAGGAAGAAACGTAAAGAAGAAGTGGCAACACGAAAGAATCAATGGTAACTCAAGTACAAGAAGGCAGCCATGGCAGCCAGCAGAAGGCGATTGCCGGCATTGGAGCTGGCTGCAGAGGCGTCGTCAGCCCCTTCCGGCGTCGACTCTGGAGGGCTGCTCACGGAGACAGGCGGCAGCGGCGGGTCAATCACATCGCCGGGTTCCAGCACAGGTGCTGGCGGGAGAGCCGGAGGCAGCGCACCCTCGGGGACCATTTTTTCCAGAGCACCGGGTTGTGCAGCATTGATTGTGTAGCTCACGTTCTTGGACGGATCACTGCATGGGCTCTCTGCAGTTAATTCAGACAAGAGACTAGTAAGTTATGGCTTTCACATAAGTTGCTGGGATTGGTCCAAGAAACTCTTCCGTGTAGCTGCAATCTGAAACTATTCATAGTATGAAGCAGGTACTTACTGAAGTATGCAGCTGTAGTGGCAGGGAACTCGGTCACAATCCCATCGGCGACCAATGCCGAAGAATATGTAGCGATCTCGACCATAGGGTCAGCAAAGTAGTCGAACCCAAAGTTCATGAACTCATTCTTGAGCACACCGACATGCAGGGTGAGGTTTGCATTGTGAATTTTCTCCGCCAAATCATTGTACCCTGTCAGGAAGAAGCCATTGACCCGAACGAGCGAACCGCGGCTCACCATCACTGTATCTGCGAACTCCTTGATCTCATCAATTGAAGGCTTGGAAGCATCACTTATTACGGGGTCAATAACGAGAACCCGCTTAAACCTTGGGAACTTCTTGAACACTGAAAGCACTGAGGAGTCGTCCGACTGGATGAGCACCTTCTGCTGATTGCTCTCCTTGTCGTAGCTGGCATTGACCAGTGCACTGGAGACTGCATCTACCACGCCAAGACCTCTGGTTGCAAGGTATGGAGCATCCTGCTCTCAGCCAAGAATGATCAACTCAACAGATTAAATGAGATAACTTGAGCAAATAATAAATTCAGTGAAAAGGATGCTACCTCTATCTCGATCAGTATACCAGAGACGTTGCTGGTTTTGGCGAGTTCAAGAAATTGGGGCAAAGTCAACAATTTGCCAGCGTTCTTCGCTGCAGGATTTCTTTTCAGGCCTGCCTGAGCGTATGGACCATTAAGGTCGGCTGACCAGATGAACAAAAAGCAAGATGTTAGTGCATGCACATATATGTATATATATAACATTTTGAAAGAAAGAATATACGAAGAAGCAATTCAATCGTTCTTTACGTTTTAAGGTTTGGATCTCGCTCCATGAGAGATCAAACGAGTAAATGCCTGATTTATTCTGTATTTCACTGATAGTAACAACTTTTGTCATGAAAGTGGTTGCTGCCGTCGTGCCGGTACTGAGATCTGCAGAGCCCAGGCAAAAGGCCACACCGTCTTTTGACATCTGAACCGAGCAATCTATTATGTCCGCACCATCTCTCACCGCTTGTTGGTAGGCAAGGTCAGTGCAGCCTGGGAAGACACCACTTGCACCATTGTGTGTTATAATGAGAGGCCTCGTTCCACCTAATTGAATAGATAAATTAGTGGATTGTAGGATGATCAGTTAACAAAGTAAAAACTGCGACATAAAAAAAGGACATCTTACTTTCAATAGGAGGAAGAGCATTTCCCTTAGTATGTGCCAAGCACGCTGCAAAGATCCTCAAGATGTTATTAAGGAGAAAAAATAAAAGATGATAAATCATTTCTAATCAATATGTCCCTATCGTGCGTTAAGTGACATTTATCTTTTCATGGCAGACACAATTTGCCTATGGTAGTTGTGGCATTGCTACACATCAACCAAACATGCCCTTAGCTCTTCCAACATGGAATAGTTCTTAGTTCTTACCAATAGCTCCTGATGCAGTGGGTGTGAAGTCAGTTAGCACACCATCTACACTGAAATCTGGATTGTCTATGAACTGCAAGTATTCTGCGGAAGGATCAGAGCTGTAGTTGTAAGTTGTAAATATATCATTGGCAAACCCTGCTGCGTACACTTCCAGCCCCAGGGCATGTGCATCTTTAACCAAACTAGTGGATGGCATCAAGTACTCCTCTTTGTTCACCGGCCAAATAAAATGCCTGGGGACCAGAATTCCTGATGCAAAAGGCTTGATGATACTCAGATTTTTCATAATATCTCCATATGATTTTAGGATGTTAGGCTCGGTAGCGTTTTCATAGAGAGACCGCAAAATTAGCTTAGTCTTGCCCTTAAGCTTTCCACCAATACTTTTCAAGAATGAAATATCTGGTGAGGATATGTAGGTGATAGGAAATTCTTTTGGTAGTGCTAATAGGTAATCTTCCATGCTTAATTTATGTTCCTTATAAAAACTATTATACTGCAAAAGAAAACATGAAATTGTATTAGATAGAAAACATGGTGCAATAAGGGAGCCCTTGGTGATTTTTTTAATATTAGTGAAATCTCATTTACCTCCACATTAACCCAAATATCACGTGGACGGAGTCCAGCCACATCATCAAGCATAAACATTCCCATGATACCATCGAATGTGCTTGGGCGAGACAATATAGTTTGAACCACTGAGGGAAGATCAAACAATGGGACAAGTCAATATTGTGAATCACTAAATGTTTCAGAAGCTAAATGCCAAGAGGAATTTGAAGGTACTCCCAATCTGACACGAGCCATTAGTTCTGTATGATCTAGTGGGGAATACATACTAGGTACGAGTCTATTAATGAACACATAGGGTTAATACGGACTTTTGCACCTCGTAGCAATGAGTAGAGGTGTGCAAAAACGGTTTGGCTGGAAACCGTACTATACAAATTTTTGTACCAACGTTGTAGCTTACTGCAAACAAGGAAAATGAACTAGCATATTTCAGCTGGTTTTGGCCGGGTTAACTCTAAACCGTTTTGGCACACCCCTAGCAACGAGGAAGCAAATAATACATCATCAAAGAGTGGAGATAAATATGGACATAAACAAGGCTAATCAATGGGTTATATTCTGGTTTTGGATTCATTATTAGCAGCTCCCGAGTATAAACATCTGTTATGCTTTCTTAAGACTATGTACAAAAAAGTCCATGTGTCGTTAATCAGTAACACATCAACCAAAACTTGGAACCTTTCAGAAATAAGAATAATGTGTCATCAGTAAGAAACATGATAGTGAATAGATGAATTTTCTTAACACGCATCATGTGGCTGTCCTTGCATTTTGCCCATATATTGTGCTAGCTGCTACAAGTCATGTAAAAGTAACAACAAAGATCTGATTTTCGGATGCTACCTGTGAGTCATCGAACACATCAAAAATATGATCTTTTCCTTCAATTTTGGATGTGGTGCAACAAAAGGTATATAGAGATATATAGATCCTATAATCCATCCATGCGGTGTGAATAACACCGTTGGTGTATTTACTAGTATATATGGAAGGGAAGATCGTTGAAATATTGTGCAGGGATAACTAAGTCCATTAAAACCTTGCGTTTTTTTTAATAGGAACAAAAAACTTGTTATAAGCTAGTGCAATGCTCATACAGGCAAAGTTACCCTTGATCAATGGACTGCTAGGATTAAATACAACTCTTACCTCCCAGTAAGAGGTAAGTTGGAGCATTTTAAAAGAGATCAAATGGCAAATCACCTCCAAGGAGGCAAGGATACTTTCGAACCTTATGTGCTCCAGATATGGAAGGAAAATATGTTTTTTAAACATTGTTGACACTTTACAATTACAAATCATGATGGAGCATAGATAAAATATACAAAAATAATTGCAGTTGTAAAGGATTGAAGAGTTTTGGGTGCATACCTGTGATGTTAGTTAGCAGCTCGTCTACGGTGAAATCCACAGCAAACCATCCATGAACATCTTCTTTACCCAACTTATATATTTTATCCCTCTTAGGGAAGACTTCCAAAATTGTTGTTGACCTGTCAAGCCTCAAGCCAGATCTGCAGATGCCCTTAGCATCACTGGACAATTGCAAATCACAGTGCAGAACGACATCAGGCAAGCCGGCTGTCATAGCAAACTGATACGCATATAGGCTTGATTCAGGAAATAAGCCAGAGAACCCTCCCCGAGCAATGACTCGAGGAGCACTACCTGCAGGACAATGATAGGATGAGTAGCAGCATGACCGTGCAGTAGCAAATCAAAATGCTTGATCGAGTAAAAGGACAACATTTTCCAATTGAAACTCGGAGCAAGAGAAGAAAAGAGTAAGAAGTTTACCATCCAGGGTCTGCCATTTCTGTACTGGATCATCTAGAGCAGCATTGACTCCATGAAGGAGTATGAGGATCAAAATTATGTGAGGATATCTGCCTCCCATTTAGCCAGGAGGAGCACCCTGCACCATTTATAACAATTTTCCTTTCAGCTCCGGAGAAGCAATCACAAGAACCATGAAAACAGCACATGTATATCTATGCATTCCAAGAATAATAAAAAAGAGAAACGCAGATCCTCCATTTCCTACTGTGAAACATACAAAAGGAGTGATCAAATTGAAGAAAAAAAAACAGAACAGGTACGACGAAGGAACAAACAAATCAAGCTGCAAAGTTGCGTAGGGAGGGACACAATCTCTCACCAAACATGCAAAATCCAGGCTTCTCAAATCTAATCCCAAGCTACAAAAAACGCGATGTAACGGCGCTTGAGAGGAAAAAGAGGGTACCTCACACGAAACGACCGGAAATAAAAATTTAGAGGAGGCGGTGATCTATCTCCAGCCTCACCCAGCCAAGGCCTGCAATTGTCCCTATTATGAGACTGTGGAGAGGAGACAAAAGAGAAAAGGCTTCTAAAATTAGGGGGCAAACGACAGACACCTTTGAACATGCTTAATTTAGAGGATCCCAGCCTCAGCTCAGGAGTTTCTTGAATCTGCAAGAAAAACATAACTCCTCCCCTTGCCTTAAATTCAGGTAGTGCCAGTGCCACGGATGAAATGAGGCACGATCCGTAACTGCTCTCTCGCTCGTAGTAACTCCTCCCCACGGGCGGGACGCCGCGTAAGGCCACGGTGGCATCGATGGATAGTGCCGTGTTGGTGTTGGTCCGGGCGGTAGGGCGCTGGAGATGCGGGAGAGCATGCCGGCGCGGACGCGACGGCGAGGGTGCGTTCCGACTGACGGGTGCGCCCCGGGCAGTGGCAGCAGGAGGAGGGGTCGACGGCGGTGCGGCGCGCCACACCCCGCACGCGCCTTCGCCGGCAGTGGCGACGAGGAGCCGGAGTCGCCACCCGCCATGGGCTTGACGGAGTGGAGTCGGGATTTGGGGGTGGACTAGTGTGCCTTCCGCTCCGAGCCTCCGATTGTTTGCCTCGCTCGTAGGATCATGTGTTCGTTTCTGGTGGCATTGCAATTGAATCGGCACCACCCTTTGGCTCACTGACAGCGGTGGTCGATCCTTGCGCTCAATCAGAATCGTGGAGCTATCTGTGATAGTATGGAGAATTGGAGATCGTGATTCAGAACCAGTTTTGTTGGCAGGATTACGAAACCGCGGGAATAAATAAGAAAAGGCGCAAAATGAGAGAATGGTTGCAACATGCACATCTACCATGAACTTCAAAAGTCTAATGACAAGCCAGATATCACACAAGAAACAGTAGCTAAGATTTATTTGATTTTGCACTGCTCATCCATATAGTACATAAGACTGACGATTCATACATGACACGTTAGAAGCACAGGTTCTGATCTTCCATGTTGGAGCTTAAAGCTGTCCAACATTCGCTCTTCTTCCAGCTTAAAAGATGTCCATTCAGATTCCGTTGAGAGTGATCACAATCTTGCGCGCGGAAGCTTGATCACGATGTTCGCATAGCCATATTCCCTGCAAAAATAAGTTCAAGTGAGACTTTGGTGCTCCAAAACAAAATGTGTGATCTAAATCAAATGTAGGTTCTTAAGTTGAGTTCGTTCATCAGTTGGTCCTTTTTTTCTCTTTCCTACTCCTGATATTCTTACTGAAACAAAGCTTGATTATCACATACAATGTGCTACATAGGCTTAGAAAATGAATTCAGACGAAGCATAGTCAATATGAATCTCCTATACGATATTCCGTCAAAATAACTTATAATTCAAATATATGGGAATTGTAGGTTGTTAGCTTCCAGTCAAGCTCATGGTATCTAAAAATATACTACCTCTATCCCAATATATAAGACGTTTTGGTAGGCCACAAAACGTCTCATATTTTGGGACAGAGGTAGTAGAGCTTAAGAACTACAAGGAGGCAACAGAATACCCATGATAATGCACCAATGAGTAAAGAGTGAAATGTCCATATAGTAAAAGATAATTAATTGTGGAACATAATATATAATTTTCTTACCTGCCAAGTGCCCATATTGAGATGTCCGTCAGTTATAGGAATTCTGAACAAAATGTAGAGCAACGATCCAACTTATTACTTCTTGTACGAAGTAGAAGAGAAGAGAAATGGGACAGAAAAAAAGGTAGGGAACACTTACGTCAGAGCACAACCAAACATTGATGATTTAATGTGCGCTGGCATGTCATCAGGTCCTGGAATTAGAACTGAGTTATTTTGATCTGATCATCCAAATGTAATAAAGAGACTGGTACAGTCTCCACAAACCAAATGACCGCATGCCACTGTAATTTTAATGGAAGCATACTCTACTAATTTAGCTCCAACCCAGCCAATTACCAATACTAGGCACTTAACTAACCTTCTAAAGTGTGCTTCCAAGGAGCAGATCGGCCCTGGCAATAATAAAAACAGAATGAAGTAACACTTAAATGATCACACTTTTGAACAGGACAAGAAATTTTAAGCGCGCTGACCTCTGGGACAATTCTGTTGAGAAAAGTCTCGGTGTCAGCCTGTACATCAGAGTCATAGTTCTCATTGATGGTCAGGGAAGCGCTTGTGTGCTGCACTGCAGAACGAAGGCATGTCAGTACTAACAAAATACCTCAAGTATGTGTGCTCTACATGGTTATAAGCATGCTTATGATATGGAGAAGAAGAACTACTCTTATGTTTTACATGCCTAATTAGTGATAATTTCATGTTTACTGTTTGCCTAGTGCGTACAGTAAAGTTTCATTCCTGATTTCTTGCTCCTGCGCTGACTTTTATTTAAAAATCATGCTCCATTTTCTTATAGTGCTATTAGATTGATATGGCTATTAAAAAGTTGAAGGGTGCCATATGCCACAAGTTGCGTAAAAGCCCAACTTGTCAAATATGCAAGATATCACACACAAATTATACTCTGTTTTCCAACATCAGACCAAAACAAGAAATATCGGTAAAACACACATAGGTTCCTCCCCTAAATACTTTGCAGACACACACTTTTTCAAGCATAATAGTTCAGAAACCTTCCCTAAACCCACAAAAAGATAGAAACACCACTTAAAAATCTGAATAAACAGGAACAACTACTGCCAAATACATGTATCGCTAAAGGCATACTAAAAAAAGCTTCTAGTCATGCTATACGAGTCAAGATAATTTTATTAACATTGTAACTACTATTAAACCTTGTGGCTACTAAATTTGACCAAGCAATTGAGGCCCAATTCAAGCTAAGTTCCATCACCTGAATTTCTATTTTTTCTATTTAAGATAAGCCTCAGTTTCTACTGAGAAAACTGCCTAGCATAATACTTCCCGGAATTATCTAAGCAAGAACAGGGAGCAGATCACTGATTCAAGTAGGTGTATCTGTACATACAGAACAGATGCGCCAAGCCGCACTTGAACCCGGAGAGGTCGCCCTCAATCTCCCTCAAAATCTGCAACACTCGACATAAGAACAATAGAATCGCAATCAGAAAAGCTGAAGCCAAGAATTGTTTGGAAGAGACGTCGGGGTGAGGCGCGGCTCGGGTGAGATTGAGCGAGGGACATAAACCTTGGGTGTGATGAGGTGGCAGCCGCGGCGCTGCGCAGGGATGACGACGGTCTTCTGGGACCACTTGGCGGCCATGGAGCAGGGCGAGGACGGCGAGACGAGGTCGAGCGGCCCGGGGCGGCGGCGGCGATGGGTATGAGCTTTGCGCAGGCTGACACGAAGCACCGGTAGCAGCGAGCGGTAGGGGCGTCGTGTCCGGGAGGGGATCGTTGGTTCCCTACTTCGGCTGACGTCTGCGGCTTAATAAAAATACGGTTTAGTTCTCAATCGCATGACGCCATCAGTTGCGAGTTGATTTGCAACTGATTTAGACCATTTGATTTGCTTTGTGATTCGTGCATCAGTTGCAAGTCAACATGTAACTGTGATTTGATGACGTCATGTGAATTAGAACTAAGTTAATTCTCATTCGCCTGAGTTGCAAGTGGACTTGCAACTGTTCTGGACCGTTTGATTTGCTTCGTGATTCGTGCTAATCATGAGTTGCAACTTGACTTGCAACTGGAATTGACGATGTCATGCGATTGAGAACTAAGCTAATTCTCAATCGATTGAGCGCTAGAGAGACCAGGATGGGACTATTCTACAACCCCTTAAGAGTATTGTATAATAACTATTCTACAACTCTCAAAACCAACTAGGCTTCTTATCCCCAACCGGCTCATCCACTTTCTTATCCCGTACCCACCCAACTCTAGTCCACTACCTACCCACGCACGACACCCACGACCGCACCACCTGCCCTCGTCGCCGCCGGCGACCGCGCCTTGCGCCGCCTCGGAGGGCCGCTCACTTCCGCCTCGCGCTGTCCGGGAGGGCCCCCATCTGTGCCGCCCACCGCCCGGCAGGGCCTGACCGCGCGCCGCCCAGAGGGCCGCGCCTCAAGCACAACAGGAGTGAGGACCCCGTCCACGGGCGCCTCCCCTGCATCCGACGGGAGCCTCTCCGGCGACCGGTGCTTGTTGGCGTGAATCACACGTTCGTTGAGAGACCCCAAGAGGAAGGTATGATGCAGTTCAGCAGCAAGTTTTCCCTCAGAAAGAAACCAAGATTATCGAACCAGTATGAGCAGCAACTCTTCAGAAGGTTGTTGGTGCTCGCGCGGCGCAACACGATCTCCAACGTGGAATCTGCACACAACACAATCAAACTACTTTGCCCCAACGAAACAGTGAGGTTGTCAATCTCACCGGCTTGCTGAAAACAAAGGATTAAACGTATGGTGTGGAAAATGAGTATTAAATTGCAGAGAATGAAAAAGGAACAGTTTGCAGTTTGTGGTTGTTTAATCAGTGTAAAAGAATGGACCGGGGTCCACAGTTCACTAGTGGTGTCTCTCCATAAAAGATAACTAACATGTTGGGTGAACAAATTACAGCTGGGCAATTGACAAATAGTGAGCGCATGACAATGCATATACATGACATGATGATTACTATGATATTTAATTGGGCATTACGACATAATACATAGACCGTTATCCAACAGTCTATGACTAATAATCCACCGCCGGGTTGTCATCCGAGTCCCCGTTGGTATTAAGTTGCAAGCAACGGATAATTGCATTAAGTAAAGTGCGTAATGTAAACAAACACATATGCCGTGGACATAGCATCGTTAGGTTATCCCTAGTGGCAACAGCACATCCACAACCTTAGAACTTTCTGTCACTGTCCCAGATTAAACGGAGGCATGAACCCACTATCTAGCATAAATACTCTCTCTTGGAGTTACAAGCATCTACTTGGCCAAAGCATCTACGAGTAACGGAAAGCATGCAAGATCTTAAATAACATAGATAGATTGATAATCAACTTGACATAGTATTCAATATTCATCGGATCCCAGCAAACACAACATGTAGCATTACAATAATATGATCTTGATCATGTAGGGCAGCTCACAAGATCTAAACATGATGGCACAAAGTGGAGAGACAACCATCTAGCTACTGCTATGGACCCGTAGTCCAAGGATGAACTACTCACGCATCACTCCGGAGGCAGGCATGGCGATGTAGAAGCCTCCGGTGACGATTCCCCTCTCCGGCAGGGTGCCGGGAAGAGGTTCTGAACCCTCCCGAGCTAGGGTTGACGGCGGCGGCGTCTCTGGAACTTTTCGTGGATATTTGCTCAGGTACTTAGGGTTTTCGCGTCGGGGGGAATAAGTAGGCGAAAGGGCGGCGGCTGACGACCCCCGAGGGGCCCACACCACCCTAGGGCGCGCAGGGGGGGCCCGCGCCCTTGGCGTGTGGGGCCCTGGTGGCCCTCCTCTGTGCTCCTTTGGTCCGTCAGGTGTTCTGGAAAAATAGGGACCCCGTGTAGTTTCGTCCAATTCCGAGAATATTTCCAGACTAGCTTTTCTGGAATACAAAAACAGCAGAAAACAGGAACTGGCACTTCGGCATCTTGTTAATAGGTTAGTCCCAAAAAATGTATAAAAGTGATATAAAGTAGATGCAAAACATGTAGCAATTGGTATAAAACAAGCATGGAACATCAAAAATTATAGATACGTTTGAGACGTATCAGCATCCCCAAGCTTAGTTCCTACTCGTCCTCGAGTAGGTAAACGATAAAAACAAAATAATTTTTGAGGTGACATGCTACATCATAATCTTGATCATATAATATTGCAAGGCACATGTAAATGAATGAAGTGATCCAAGTCAATGGTCTATAATTTGCTACCAAATAGATAATGAGTAAACAATGAATCACACAAGCTAAACGTTTTCATGAATAGTACTTTCGAGACAAGCATCAAACAGTTTTGCATAAGTGTTAACTCATAAAGCAATAGTTTCTAATAAAAGGTATTTAATCAACACAAAGGAAGAATTAGTTTCAGCATTTGCTTCAACTTTCAACATATTTATCTCATGGATATTGTCAACACAAAGTAGTATAACAAGTCCAATACATTGCATATAACGCATGTTGTAACAAAGTTGACACTAGTGTTTGCTTGTGGAAGACAGAAAGAATAGGAAAACTGACTCAACATAAAAGTAAAAGAAAGGCCCTTCGCAGAGGGAAGCAGGGATTAAATCATGTGCTAGAGCTTTTAGGTTTTTGAAAGCATATAGAGATTGCATAAAATATTTGATACTCCTCCCAACCTTGCTAACACAAGCCATGGCTAACCGAATCCTCGGGTGCCTTCCATCAATCACATACCATGGAGGAGTATCTATTTTTGAGAGGTGTTTGTTAATTGTCAACGAATGGTAGCGGGTGAGAACAGTATTCTACCTGTCAAACGGACTTTTAAGAGCGGCTCCCATGAAGGACGTTATTTCTACCAGCAAGGCAGATCATCCCTCTTTCTCTTTGGTTTACACACATTCAGGTATTTCACTGTTTGTCATTGCTTACTGATGAATCAGGGCAAAAGTGTGAAGAGAATTAATTGGTTAAAGTTGTAATTAATTGGGACTGGGCACCCCGTTGCCAGCTCTTTTTGCAAGTTATTGGATAAGCGGATGTATATGCCACTAGTCCAGGTGTAAAAGTCCATCGACAAATAGAATAAAGAATAACCACACTAATTCCTCATGAGCTAGTAAACATTGACACAAAAAGGGAATAATAACATTTTGAATAATTTAAAGGTAGCACATGAAAAATTTACTTGGAGTGGCAAGGAAATACCACATATAGGTAGTTATGGTGGACACAAATGGCATGGATTTTGGCTCAAGGATTTGGATGCACGAGAAGCATTCCCTCTCAGTACAGAGTTTAGGCTAGCAAGGTTATGTAAGCAAACAAGAATATCAACCCGTACACCAAGTTTTATATGACAAACATATTGCAAACGTTATAAGACTTCATACCGTCTTCCTTGTTAACCAAACCCTGTTATTAGAAAATATCTAGACCTTAGAGATACCACCGATGCAAACCAAATTTTCAACAAGCTTTACGGTAGTTCTTCACTAATAGGCTTAACTCATGTGATGCACAATTTAATCATGATCTACTTGTTAACTCAAAACAATTGACAAGCATCAAGTTATCCATTAGTGATCTACAAGATTAAGCAAGTTTTTCCTTATACCAATTACCACATGCAACATTTTCTGAACCAACCAAACACCAATCAATTTATTTCATCAACTCTCCAAACAAATATAAGTGAAGCAAGAGAGTACTTTCTACAAAAGAAAGCTAATAGCTCTGACAAGAGATACATGAAAACAAGAGCTAAAAGCTGAACAGCGCTAGATATGAATACTCAACAAATATAAGTGAAGAATAGGAGTATTCTCATGAAAAAGCGGAGCGTGTCTCTCTCCCAATCAAGAATGCTAGGGTCCAGTCAAGCTTTATTGAAAATAAAAGTGCAATACTGAAAATAAAAGCACACAGACGCTCCAAGAAAAGCACATATGATGTGAAAGAATTAAAATATAGTTTCACTAGAGATGACCTGATAATTTTGACGATGAAGAAGGGGATGCCTTGGGCATCCCCAAGCTTAGACGCTTGAGTCTTCTTGAAATATGCTGGGGAGATCCATGGGAGCCTCCCCAAGCTTAAGCTCTTCACTCTTCTTGATCCTATTATATCATCCTTCTCTCTTGACCCTTGAAAACTTCCGTCACACCAAACTCAAAGTAGATCTCATTAGAGGGTTAGTGCATAATCAAAAATTCACATGTTCTATAAAGACGCAATATGATTTGTTACTTTAAACATTAGCTACAGCCACTGATGTTATGTGAAGCTCTTCCACCCAAAAAAGAATTTCACTCAACACTAGTAAAAGAGAGAATGCAAAATAAAAAGGCATAATCTGTCTAAAACAGAACAGTCCGCAAAGACGAATTTTTTCGAGGCACTTACGACGCTCAGATCGAAAACTTGAACTAATGAAAGATTCAGACATTCATAAAGATTACGCACAAAAATTTCAGATTTAATTAACAATCTGGTGATTTTAGGAATTTCGTACAGTGAACAGCAAAAATCTGTTTCTGCGCAGCAATCAAAATTAAGCATCATCTTAACATTAGAGGCTACTCTTGGCACAACAATGCGAGAAAATAAAGATACAAAGGAGTTGCTACAGAAGTAAACATCCTTGACTAAACTGAAAATAAAAGATAATGGGTTGCCTCCCAAAAGCGCTTTCTTTAATGCCTTTTAGCTAGGCATAGTGATTTTTATGATGCTCACATAAAGATGAGAGTTGAAACATAAAAGAGAGCATCAAGGAGCATATATAAAACATGTTTAAATCTAACACTCTTCCTATGCATAGGAGTCTTATAAGAAAACAAGTCAATTAAGCACAAAGTGACTAGCATAGGAAGGCAAAACAAGTGCAACTTCAAAACTTTCAACGGACCATTAGGTCTTAAAGCAAAAATCATATAGAAGCAACACAAGAGAAAGCTCAAAACTTTCATCATAAAGAGAGGAAATTTAATAACATGAAGATTTCTATAACCATATTTTCCTCTCTCAAAATAATTTTCAGTAGCATCATGAACAAACTCAACAATATAACTATCACATAAAGCATGCTTTTCATGATCTACAAACGCATAATTTTTATTAAGCTCAAAATAGTGGGGTTATCAAACCCACTTTTGACAATAATAGTATAATTAATATCATTAGGCAATATAGGACCATCATCAAGAGCATTATCATATATAACATTAGGGAGCACATTTTTACTTTCTGCAATTTCCTTTACTTGAGTCAAGGAGGATGTTTTTTCAAATTTATCAAAAGAGATATTTCAATAGAATCATGACATTCAACAGTATAGCACTCTTCCTCCTTAGGTAGGCATGGAGGGCAATCAAATAATGTAAGAGTTAAAGAGTTACTATCATTAGAGGTAGATCCTCCTTTTGTTCATCACTCTCTTCCTCTTTTTCATCAAATGAGCTTTCAGCTTCAGCAATTTCTTCTTCCACATTTTCCTGCAAGGCATTAGTCTCTTCTTTATGAGGAAAAATCCTCTTGACATGTTCAGTAATATAAGAATTTTCATCCTTATAGTTATCAAAACAATATTTAAGTATAGCAAGACTTTCAGATTTATAAGGGGCATCAATTTTATGCTCAAGATAAGAACTAATTTCAAGTGCACCCTTAAAGACAATAAATTCTTCCATCCTTTCTACCTCATAAGCATTATAGTAACCTTTAACATAAGAAGCTAAGGTTTCATTTTCATTACAAGCACATTGGAAAGGAAAGTGTTTAGACTTCCTATGACAATCAGATTCATTAAAGCAAAAAGATTTGCCAAATATATAGCATAAATTTCTAGCATATTCCTCTAGTTGATTTAACAATTTCCATAAGTACATCTCTTTTTGTGACAAGCGGTAATTCCTATAATATCTTCGTTCATCTTCGTGGACCCACATTGCCAACAAGATCTAGTTTCATACATATAAGCGATTGATAACAAATAAACAACTAGACATAATAACAAACCGAAATAAACTAAATGCAGGAAACTAATTTTTTTGTGTTTTTGATAATTGAAAGCAAACAAGATAAAATAAATAAACTAAGTTGACGTGAAACACACGTATCGTTGGAGACCCCAAGAGGAAGGTATGGATGTAGTCAGCAGCAAGTTTTCCCTCAGAAAGAAACCAAGGTTTATCGAACCAGTAGGAGCAGCAACTCTTCAGAAGGTTGTCAACGGCGCCAAAAAATAGTGTTGTTGATGGGAGTCACTGTTGACGTGGAATCTGCACACAACACAATCAAACTACTTTGCCCCAACGAAACAGTGAGGTTGTCAATCTCACTGGCTTGCTGAAAACAAAGGATTAAACGTATGGTGTGGAAAATGAGTATTAAATTGCAGAGAATGAAAAAGGTTTTGCAGTTTGTGGTTGTTTAATCAGTGTAAAAGAATGGACCGGGGTCCACAGTTCACTAGTGGTGTCTCTCCATAAAAGATAACTAACATGTTGGTGAACAAATTACAGCTGGGCAATTGACGAATAGTGAGCGCATGACAATGCATATACATGACATGTTGACTACTATGATATTTAATTGGCATTACGACATAATACATAGATCGTTATCCAACAGCATCTATGACTAATAATCCACCGCCGGGTTGTCATCCGAGTCCCCATTGGTATTAAGTTGCAAGCAACGGATAATTGCATTAAGTAAAGTGCGTAATGTAAACAAACACATATGCCGTGGACATAGCATCGTTAGGTTATCCCTAGTGGCAACAGCACATCCACAACCTTAGAACTTCTGTCACTGTCCCAGGTTAAACGGAGACATGAACCCACTATCTAGCATAAATACTCTCTCTTGGAGTTACAAGCATCTACTTGGCCAAAGCATCTACGAGTAACGGAAAGCATGCAAGATCTTAAATAACATATAAGATAGATTGATAATCAACTTGACATAATATTCAATATCATCGGATCCCAGCAAACACAACATGTAGCATTACAATAATATGATCTTGATCATGTAGGGCAGCTCACAAGATCTAAACATGATGGCACAAAGTGGAGAGACAACCATCTAGCTACTGCTATGGACCCGTAGTCCAAGGATGAACTACTCACGCATCACTCCGGAGGCAGGCATGGCGATGTAGAAGCCTCCGGTGACGATTCCCCTCTCCGGCAGGGTGCCGGGAAGAGGTTCTGAACCCTCCCGAGCTAGGGTTGACGACGGCGGCGTCTCTGGAACTTTTCGTGGATATTTGCTCAGGTACTTAGGGTTTTCGCGTCGGGGGAATAAGTAGGCGAAAGGGCGGCGGCTGCGGAGGGGGGCCCACACCACCCCAGGGCGCGGCAGAGGGGGGCCCGCGCCCTGGCGTGTGGGGCCCTGGTGGCCCTCCTCTGCTGCTCCTTGCTTCCGTCAGGTGTTCTGGTAAAATAGGCACCCCCGTGTAGTTTCGTCCAATTCCGAGAATATTTCCAGACTAGCTTTTCTGGAATACAAAAACAGCAGAAAACAGGAACTGGCACTTCGGCATCTTGTTAATAGGTTAGTCCCAAAAAATGTATAAAAGTGATATAAAGTAGATGCAAAATATGTAGCAATTGGTATAAAACAAGCATGGAACATCAAAAATTATAGATACGTTTGAGACGTATCAGCATCCCCAAGCTTAGTTCCTACTCGTCCTCGAGTAGGTAAACGATAAAAACAAGATAATTTTTGAGGTGACATGCTACTATCATAATCTTGATCATATAATATTGCAAGGCACATGTAAATGAATGAAGTGATCCAAGTCAATGGTCTATAATTTGCTATCAAATAGATAATGAGTAAACAATGAATCACACAAGCTAAACGTTTTCATGAATAGTACTTTCGAGACAAGCATCAACAGTTTTGCATAAGTGTTAACTCATAAAGCAATAGTTTCTAATAAAAGGTATTTAATCAACACAAAGGAAGAATTTAGTTTCAGCATTTGCTTCAACTTTCAACATATTTATCTCATGGATATTGTCAACACAAAGTAGTATAACAAGTCCAATACATTGCATATAACGCATGTTGTAACAAATTGACACTAGTGTTTGCTTGTGGAAGACAGAAAGAATAGGAAAACTGACTCAACATAAAAGTAAAAGAAAGGCCCTTCGCAGAGGGAAGCAGGGATTAAATCATGTGCTAGAGCTTTTAGGTTTTTGAAAGCATATAGAGATTGCATAAATATTTGATACTCCTCCCAACCTTGCTAACACAAGCCATGGCTAACCGAATCCTCGGGTGCCTTCCATCAATCACATACCATGGAGGAGTATCTATTTTTGAGAGGTGTTTGTTAATTGTCAACGAATGGTAGCGGGTGAGAACAGTATTCTACCTGTCGAACGGACTTTTAAGAGCGGCTCCCATGAAGGACGTTATTTCTACCAGCAAGGCAGATCATCCCTCTTTCTCTTTGGTTTACACACATTCAGGTATTTCACTGTTTGTCATTGCTTACTGATGAATCAGGGCAAAAGTGTGAAGAGAATTAATTGGTTAAAGTTGTAATTAATTGGGTGGGCACCCCGTTGCCAGCTCTTTTTGCAAGTTATTGGATAAGCGGATGTATATGCCACTAGTCCAGGTGTAAAAGTCCACTCGACAAATAGAATAAAGAATAACCACACTAATTCCTCATGAGCTAGTAAACATTGACACAAAAAGGGAATAATAACATTTTGAATAATTTAAAGGTAGCACATGAAAATTTACTTGGAGTGGCAAGGAAATACCACATATAGGTAGTTATGGTGGACACAAATGGCATGGATTTTGGCTCAAGGATTTGGATGCACGAGAAGCATTCCCTCTCAGTTACA